>JBBBDQ010001774.1:430000-613617 GCA_037127315.1 Ascarosepion bandense
GGGTATATCATTCTCATTCTATGTGCCATACCACTTCTGGATGTCATGTAGATATATCTCCTTGTAACTCAACTCTCTAAGTTATCTGTTGTAGCCAAATATTGAACTCATAACTTTTTGGGTTAAGTCACTGGATCTCAGGGCCATAGCTGATACTAAAAAAACACCAGACACAGAGAAAATTGCCCAGATTTATTAGTTGACAATGTGATGACGTCATCAGTGTCATCCGTTTCTAGAAACTATGATTTTTGCGAATGTTTTCTGCTATACCAATGGAAATTAGGCACAGAAAGTGAATGAAAGCAGGAAATCGAGTTCGGACTTTCTGAGTATAACCAGTCTTTTCTCCCAAAATTAATAAATAAACAGATTTTTATTGCGTTCATTCAGATGTTTTCTTCATTTTTCTTTCTTTCTTCGTGAATTGTTTAGTTTGATTTCTGACAAAGACATTTTTCCTTGCCCGGATTTTCACTATAATTGCACAGATCGGCCCAGACCCGTGCCCAGTGTGCCCGGTAGTCAGATACGGCCATGCTGGATCTAACCAACACTTTTATCCATTGGGCCTTATGTCCTTGAGGGTTTGGTTCAAAATGTCAAGCACCTGATAAAGGCTGGAGTGTACAACAGCCAAAACATTGTGAATATGGCAATAAAGATGAGGACAACAGTCCGAACAATGTAAATGCTACCTCATCTCAGAAGTATAGACAAACACTGAATACAATGCTATTTGAGTTTATATATGTAAACAAACTGTTATATTGCGGGAACGATATAAACAACAAAGTAAATTCCAAGTGGAAAGATTTACACGATATGTAAGGG
The DNA here is from genome assembly GCA_037127315.1 of Ascarosepion bandense. NCBI lineage: Eukaryota > Metazoa > Mollusca > Cephalopoda > Sepiida > Sepiidae > Ascarosepion > Ascarosepion bandense. The sequence continues at coordinate 430,835 of JBBBDQ010001774.1, forward strand.
GTAAACAAATAACAGAGTTTATTGTACGGAAAAGTACACGTAACAGAGAGTTCATAAAATGGTCAGTCAAGACAGAATAAGAGCAGAAGTCGAATCATCTCGTACTTCCTTACTTTGATACATCTTAATCTCTTTGGCAAATCAACTGTCGGGGGTGATAGGATGTTCCATTATAACCACAAACATATTTAAGTAAAAGTATGTAAATATCTATTTAGATAGACAGATGCAGGATCTCTTTGGAAAGTATTCAGTCATTTTTAATATTTGAAGAACCAATCGTGCACTCTTGATATAACCTGGCACACATGATTTTTTAAATTTTCTTTTCCACAAACATTTTTTTATAAATTTACGAATAAAAGTTTTTCATTTTTATTTCTTTATAAACTAATAAATGATAAACATTGCATTGTATAAGGTTTCACATTTTTAGGGTTCACATTTTTAGAATGTTGTAAATATGAAATTATTCTTGTAAATAAGCAATCTAATAAAGAAATAGTGATTAATATTTTCATAAACACATTTAGTTGTCCTTATCTGTTCAATTAAATTTTCTTGTTCACAGATATTTTTAATAAATTTATGAATAGAAAAATTATTTTCAAATTTATTTCTTTATAAATCGATAAATGATAACATTACATTGTATTAGTTGGGTTGCATTTTTAGAATGTTGTGACAATAAAATCATTCTTGTAAATAAACAATGTAATAATTTAATTGGAGTAGATAAACTGAACTATCGCCCGGTTCACACTCCACCCATGTCTACTGAACAGGTGTAGAGGCTCATCCCTTGTTCCCTGTTTAGGATGTGGTTTCCGGCTTTCTCTTCAATCTTTTCACTTTTCCTTATTTTTTTTTCAATTGGAGTAGATATACTGAACTATTGCCCGGTTCACACTCCACCCATGTATATTGAACAGGTGTAGAGGCTCATCCCTTGTTCCCTGTTTAGGATGTGGTTTCCGGCTTTCTCTTCAATCTTTTCACTTTTCCTTATTTTTTTTTTTCAATTGGAGTAGATATACTGAACTATTGCCCGGTTCACACTCCACCCATGTATATTGAACAGGTGTAGAGGCTCATCCCTTGTTCCCTGTTTAGGATGTGGTTTCTGGCTTTCTCTTTTCCAATCTTTTCACTCTTACATAGCCCCCTGCACACCAGTGGCGTTACCGCCTTGCTCGGGGTGATATGATTAAAAATAAATAAATAGTTTTTTGCTGCAAATATCAAAGAACAAAGAAAATGTATAAATTCACTTTCATATGTCGGCTTTAATTTTTTGCTAGGATTAACAAAATCACAAACCTCTCTGTGTCACGTTCACTAACATTCGTGGTATCTGCACTAACCTTTCTAGCGTAGAATCATTCCTCCAAACTAACTCACCTGATATCTTAGCCCTGTGTGAAACTAACCTTGACCCGTCTATCCTCTTCTCTGAGTTCTATGTTCCTGGTTACCTTCCCCTCTTCAGGAAGGACTCCAATGTCCATATGTATGGGCTTGGTGTATATGTCAGCGAACACCTCCCCCTAGCTAGAGTAACATCTCTTGAATCCCTGGAATAGTCTTTCATGTGTTTCCATCTCTCACTTCTAAGCTCAATTAGCTATCTCTTCTTCCTCTACCGCTCATCCTCCTCCTCTGACTGTTCAGTACTTGACAGCATCTCTGATAATATCAACAATAATATCTTCTCACCCATCTGCCCATAGTCATCTCTTATCCAAGTTGCATCCTCTCTCTCATGCTCCTTTCTCCACCCATTCCACTCTCATCAGTATTCTCATCCTTCTCTTATCCACTTCCTGACACCCCCTATAACCTGTCACTCTTTCTCATAACTTTCCTCCTATGTAACCCTCTGCAAAACAGTGGCAATAAAATGCCTTGCTTGGGGCGATATGATTATAAAAAAAAAACACTAAATGTTTAAGAAAATGATCATCACTAAAAGAGACGGCCTAAGATGCAATGTACAAATTGGAGACATAAGAATCAAGTGAGTAGAAAAATTTAAATATCTAGTTAGTGTTTTAACAGCGGATAGAAAATATGAGGCTGATATCCAGAGGCACATTGAATCACTTTCTCACTGATGTGACATGGCTTCCCTCTGTCTTTTCTACAAATATTTTCATGGCAACTGCTTCGATAAGATTCTTTCCCTTGTGCTCCATTCACATCTACTAGATTGACATGTAGGTCCTTCCCTTTGACTATTGAAATCATAAGATGTAACTGCCACTTCTACTCCAACAGAAGGATCTGCAATATAATTGGTCCTGACTTGGCATCTCGACTTCAGTCTCTTTCTCACTGTGACATGGCTTCCCTCTGTCTTCTCTACAAATATTTTCATGGCAACTGCTCTGATGAGGTTTTGTCCCTTTTACCATTGAAATAGTTAAATGTAATCGCCACTTCTACCACAAAATTTTCTTTTCTTATATTTTCACCTGTGGAACTCCTCTTCATTTACTTGCTCACCTCATATCTATACCCTTGTGCAAATTAACTGAAACAAGACAAATAATGTCTTCTTTGGATCTTTCACACTTTCCCTGATCATGTATATGTTGTCTCTTGACATTGTTTTTCTCTTCTGGCCACATTTTTCTTTATGCTTTGGACTAATGGATCCAGTTTGTTTCTTTGCTTTGATGACATGACTGACAGTTAAAAGGTTGAAACCAACAATATTTGCAATCCCTCTGTAAGGCTTGCCAGTGTGTTCATGCAGCATTACAATTTTCATATGTTTCCTTAGAGTAACATCTATCACAGAGAATAGCCGAAAACAACTAATTGACAGGCGGGACAATATGGTGTCTGGGTGTGTTAAAATTCTGATGCAATCACAGATGACGCAATATTTTTCAAGGCCAAACAAATTTCATCATACAACCCAAAAATAGATTCATATTTCTGCACACCACTGCAAATGGGCTAATCTGAGGAAAAAATAAAAATTGATTACACCCTCTCACTCCAATGGGTGTAAAAATGACCGTATGGTAAAAGAAAGGAAATGAGCATTTGTTTTAGTTAATTTGCACAAGGGTGTACAATCCCCAAATAATTTAAATGCAATGTCAATTGCCATTTTCTGTCTTCTTGAATCCCATTCATCTTTTATCCTTTCTTTAAAAGCCTCTGTACCTAGTCTGTTTTCTCACTGTAACAACCTGCGCACTAGAAGTTCCGCCTTGTTTGGAATGAAATGATAAAACATAATAATCTATATACTAATAAACATAATAATCAATATACTTTTATTATTTTGAACTATTGTTTTCATCTTGATTTTGGTTAATATAAATGTTATAATGGACATGCTTTGGCCAATTGCCGTATAGTTGATTTTGTCGAGTGGCATACCAACTTAAATCAAATGGTTATTTAAAGCTGAAATATAAAAATTTCAAACCATTTTATGGCTTCAACTAAATAAATTTTAAACACAGTTGTATATCTTCAACTACAGATAAAATGTATTGCTGATCATTTTGCTTTAAAAATGTTGATAATTTTACTACATAAAAAATGGTATTTTTACCATAATAATGTATTTTTATACTTCTATAGTGTTTAGTTTGTGGGTTTACTATATCTATAGCTGGGACCCTGGTCAGGCTAGACTTAATAATGACAGCAATTAAGAAGTGATTCCATGCTCCTCAAAACCTCCAAACTTCCGATCAGAGGCTTTGGTGCTATATATTATTATTTATCTTATATTGAGTTTTATTAGCTCGTATATGTATGATATGTATGCTATAAATTAACAATTAGTGTTTATTATTTGATAACCCTTTGTTGTTGTTCAAAATATTTTTCCCATATCTTATATTCAAAGTTGAGGTATTTGATAAGTTAATATCTTCCTAAGTCCTAGACATAATATGTCTAACTCGGTAATACCAGTTTCAGTTTTGTTTAATAGCATATCAACACCTCTATGGGTTATTTAATGCCAAAAAGGTGGGGTTTTAAGGTATTTTTTTAATGTTTAGTTATAGTGAGAAAGTTGATTTAGTCAGACTTTGATTAAATATATTTTTTTTTATTTTAGAAAACTGAAAATGTCTTCTAGTTTTGTATTAAAAAATGTATTGCTGGTAATAATTTTTTTCTTTCAAAAATGTATATTTTTTCTATAAAATTCTATTTTTATGTATATATTTCTATAAAAGCCTATTTTTATACATTCATAGTATTTTGATTTCAGTTTGGGGGTTAAGTATTTGCCAATTCTTGGGACCCTAACAGATGCTACCACTCCAGGTCAGGGTGAACTTGAGAACAACAGCAATTAAGAGGTGGTTCCATGCTCTTGACAACTTCTTAATCAGGGGCCTTGCTGCCAGATGCAGTTTACTTTCATACCCAGGACCTAACTCTGTAATACCATCATATTAAATGTAATTTGTTACAGTCAGGTTCACCCTTCACAAAGCCCAGGGGTCATTTGAGCCAGAGGGTTACACTAGGCCTTTTGTATGTATATGAGTGAAGATAACAGTTAACTCTAACCTTGAACAAATTAAGATTGTAGTGATTGGAGAAACATTCTCTTGGGAATTGATACCACAGGGCAGTGTTTCATGGAAAAAAGCTGTTTGAGTAGAATTTACTTCTCATCAATGAAGTACGGGGGGAATGTAGGTGGTTTGCTACTATGTAAATGGCATGGTGTGTCCGAGCTGTGAAGGTTTGACTTGACCTGACCAGGGAATGTAGTTTGTCCAAGCAATTTCTATGAAAGTAGCAGTAGTGAAGAGAGAGGCTTGTCACATCCTGCCTGTGAGAGAGAGGCCAGAGGGTGGAGGTTAATTTGTCACCCCCAAGGGCTAGGAGATGCTTATGAATTCTATCAAAGCTAGAGAGTGAGGTCCGGGTAGCTCTATCTAAATATGGCAACAGTACTCTATTTTTGGCTTGATCTAGCTCTTGTAAAGGTAGAGGATAGTAAGAGGTGTCAGGTACTTACTAAAGTGGTACAAAAAGCCAATCGTATGTATGAGAACCACTTGATGTCAGGTGTGAGTTTGGGGCCCAACAGACTTTCAAAGTACAATGCCTACCTGAGAGAACATCTGTTCGTACTGGTTGCTGGTAGTTCAGGGTATAGGATACAAATCTTACAACAGTTAAATAAAACACACAAAGTAAAATTGCATACCCGCAAAATCAGATCCAAAGGACTAAAAGGATTTTTGAAAAACCCAGACCAAGGCAAATTTCACAAGTCAGTGTGAAAAGTAAAATTCTAGATCCTGATTAGATAGGAAACAAATTTTTTTTACACCTAAAGAATGGTGATAAAATTCACTACTGAAACCAAGTACAATGACCGGTCAAATTCTGTCAGAATGGGAGCGGTTAGCTGAAGGACCTAGTGACTATGTAACAAAAGAAATTTCAAGAAGCCATAAGGGCATGTCACACATTCATTCTATCTCTTCCAATTTTCCTTTCTCCATTTTCACTCCACACCGCCAAAGAAAACAACAACAACAGGACACTCTAACTGCCTGTGATAAGTACAATTTCTTTATTTGTTTCACCTTCTTTCTCACCCTGGTGTTATTTAATACTAAATATTTTGAACAAAATTTTATGACTTTAACTAAATATATTTAAAATGTAATTGTATGCCTTGAATTACAAATAAAATGTATTGTTAGCAATTCTACTATAAAATTGTATTGTTAATTTTACTATAAATAGGTTTTGTTGGTTATTTTTTTTACTAGCAGTATAGACTGGCATTGCTCGAAAACTTTAAAACAAAACTATGGTCCTGGAGGTCAGACTCAGCTTAAAGAATATTTGTGTGAAGTTTGGTGAGAATCAGATAAAAATTGTGGATTTGTATGAAGGACATACAGGCAGATAATCAGACACACACACAAACATCTTGCCTTTTATATATATTATCAATTTTCTGCACTATTGTAAGAACTGCAACCTTGAAACTTCTGAATATTGTTTCTTATGTCTTTGTCTATGAGTGTATCAAATTTGATTAAAATCAGACCACTCCTATAACACGATTTTTTTGATTATCGATTTTCAATATTTACCTCAACACAAAACCTAGCTAAGAACACTCACAGACGCTTATAGTACAACTGTGTAAATTTTCAAGAAAATTGGTTCAGCCATTTTGGAGTCTATAGGTAATTGACACACACACAGACACAAAGTTCCATTTATAAATAAGTTTAGATAGATTTAGATTTAGATAGATATAACTATGTATTGCCAGTAATCTTACAATAAAAATATTTCATAGTGTTTTGTTTTTGCTATGTTGTTCACTATTTGCTCATAGCTAGGAACCCTAACAGGTGCTATTACTCCAGTAATTAAGAGATATTTCCATGCTCCTCAAAACCTCCAATTGCCTTGCTGCCAGATGTAGTTTTTTGTCATACCAAGAAAATGTAAGCAGCAAGTGGTAAAAGCCAGCATTCTGAATGCTGATTTTCAAGGTCTTTTCTACTGGTGTGAGTAGTACAATGTAACTTTCTATTTGCAGTCAATACATTTGTATAACCCGGATATAAGATAGATTTTATCTGGTTCTAAATTAGAGCCTGTGGTAATGTATATAAAATAGACCAAACCCGGATATAAGAGAACAGTTATCCAGTTCTGACAACTCTTTTATATCCGGGTTACACTGTATGTAAAATCGAATAAACCCAGATATAAGATAATTATTATCCCGTCACGGCAACTCTCTTATATCCGGGTTACACTGTATGTAAAATAGAATAAACCCAGATATAAAATAATTATTATCCCGTCACGGCAAGTCTCTTATATCCGGGTTACACTGTATATGTAAAATATCTAATGAAAACATTGTACAGATTTTTCTCTGTGATTTTTCTTTCTCAGACTTTGAGAGAATTTATTATATCTTAGCAAAAACCCAAGAGAAGTCCACAAAAATGAATGCAAATATACAAGGATTGCCGGAGGTGATTACTTTTTTTCTCTCAGGGTCTGTTGCGATTCTTATCTTTATTGAGAGATTTACAGGAGGAATTTTGTTTTTTGCTTTTTTCCCCACCCCCAGATTTCCCAGGATTCAGTCTTCATCCAGAAAAGATAAGAAGTGTTAATTCTGAAACAAAAGCCAATTCTTTGGGAAAAAGTAAATGGAGACTCTTGAAAGTCAGTGAGATATTTATTTAGTGTTAATTTGAAATACACCTTCCCACGAACAAAATGGCAAATAGATCTGAGAAAGAATGTAAGTGGCTTGATTTTAGAAGTTTGCATTCTGGAAAGTTATTCAAAAGAAATGGTGTGATTGACTTGTTCATTTTTTATGGCTTATCAACCTGTTGATGAACTAATGGTAAATAGATCTGAGAAAGAATCTAAGTGATTAGATTTTAGAAGTTTGCATTCTGAGAAATTATTAAAAAGAAATGGTGTTATTGACTTGTTCATTTTTTATGGCTTATCAACCTGTTGATGAACTAATGGTAAATAGATCTGAGAAAGAATCTAAGTGATTAGATTTTAGAAGTTTGCATTCTGAGAAATTATTAAAAAGAAATGGTGTGATCAGTTGATTCATTTTTTGCAGGTTATTTTTTGCCAGAAAATATTTTTGAGATTGAATTAATTTTTTCAAGATAATAATAATGTGCTGATACCAGTCTTACTAATTAATCCATACCTGAGGGGAGAAAAAGTGGATTCATACTTTTACCAAATGAATGTAATGAACCTGACAGGAATTTAGTGAATGAAAAAAACAACTTTTTTCTATCTTTTGAGATTATAAATTACAAAAATTTTATGCCAGTTCCTTAACAAATAATAATCCAAATTTCATTGCAAACAAATCATAAAATTTAAGTAAAATAAAAGGAAAAAACAGTTGAAGTTTCTGGAACATGTTATGAGGAAAGAGGGCTTAGAGAATCTGATACTTACAGGTCATATAGAGAGAAAGAGAGACAGGGGAAAGCAGTGGGTAACATACTTAATGGGCCTGAGCAAGTGGATAGCAGGGGGGTTTGGATGGGGTAACAGGAGAAAGTGTGCTAAGAGTCACCAGGGATAGGTGGACGTGGAGGGCCATGATCGCCAAGGTCCTGAAGGGACATGGCATATAGAAGAAAAAGAAGTGAATCTGATTTCTAATTCTGAGCCCTTATTCATCAAACTGTGTATCTAAGCTTACAACATCTAATATTCACAAGTGGTCACTTTCCTAGGTACTGATTAGGTGCAACATTGCTTAACTTCAGTGATTGTTGCAGTAACGGGCAGAAGAGGGAGGGGAGAAGGGAGCTACAGCCAGGGACTTTCATATTGGGAGGGCATCCAATCAAAGAGTGAAATAAAATTTTAGTTTATATTTAATATGAACAAAGTGTTGATTTCATGTTTCATCTGTTTTTACACATTTAAGATATTTTCCTTTCTCACATTTCTCAGTACTTGGCCCTATAGGCTCCTCCTACTTGAATCTTAAAAGCACAGAACCAATGAATTGGCACTGGGCATCACCAAACCTCTGCACATCACTGACTGTACAAGAACTGGTGTTTCAATGTGATATGGATGTAAGCCAAGAAAGTGTGCTAACAAATTTGACTAGTGATTCTTTTGTCACTAACAATGACCTCAAACAAACACTGGATGTACAGATCTTTGGCAAAACAATTACTTTCATCATCTGTGTTTGTTCTGCTGCAATCAAATTTTCATTACTGTTACAACTATGCGAATAAATACTGTATGCATTATCAACATCACCCTTTCCATGAGCCAGAAAAACACAGATGCACATATGGTGTTATGTACAGCTGCTCTGAATGAGAGACTGAACAGCTGGGTTTGTTATGTTCACTTTAAAATTAAGGTTTTTCTTATGATCTTATAATTTTCTTTTTAAAAATCTGTCAGAAATGTATGTCCTGAAAAAAGAAAAAAAACTTTAAGAGCGTTAATAAAACGCAATAAAAATTTATAAGGTTTTTCTTGTCTGTCACATTCAATAAAACATGCATAAAACAAAGGTTGCCATATCTCTCTCTCTCTCTCTCTATATATATATATATATATATATATATATATATATAAGCCAACTAGCATAAACCCATGTCTTCTTAATTATAATAGTGAATGCTCCCAATGATATAAGCTGTTATAAAAAACTTAATTCAATGCACACAAATGATATCTTCTTCCAAATCCATATTCTATAAAGAATTACACAACATTAAGCAAACATTTGTTAACAATGGATTTCCTAACTTCGTCATTGATCAACAAATTAAAATATATCTCAATAAACTTAATAATACCTCTAACAATACTGATAATGTTAGTAATAATAGTGTACATGAAAAGAAACATAACACTATTAACTTATAATATTGCAACCAATTGCATAATAATGACGAACATGATGAAACAACACTCAAAAATATAATACCTAGAAATGTTAAACCAATAAATAACAATAATCAAATTAAGCTCATCATATATTATAAAAAATTTAAAACAATTGACCTTATAGTCTCTAATAACCCTACAAGCACTCAACTAAATCCTCTACAGAAAACCAATCTAGTGTATCAATTTAACATGCCTGTTCAGAGATTGCATCTCTTGTACTAATAATAAACCCACTATATATATTGGTTTTACTACAACCACACTCTCCTGTAGACTTACCTTTCACCTTTCTGATCAGAGTTCAATTAAACAACATAGCCATGAAGGTAATATTAGACAGATTTTAGTGGATAACATAATAATACTCATTCATGCACACAGTAAAAGAACCTTCAGATATTGTAGGCCATCTACATTAAATCAAAACAACCCACACTTAATAAAATCGTTTTTCAATCTGGTCATGACACATCACATTGCATTTAGACATCTGGTTCTGTTAACATTTCAGCCTCTCATGCAATGTGACGTCATGGAATTGCATTACAAATTTACAAACTGCATCTGCTATTCAGTGACCGTTATCTTTGTTTAGCAATGTTTTATGTCAACATAAGATAAAATGATCTTTGATGGTGAATGTCTTCATGTTAACATCTCTGTAACCTCTCTGAAGATGGCTCATGTGAGCCGAAAGCTTAAAACCAGCATAATAAACAAATATTCAAATGTTGGACAATTTTTGTTTTTATTTTCACCTGAAATTAAAACCAAAATACGATGTTTAGAACAACTCATAATTAAACATAATAGACATTCATTGTCTGTTATATTTAACAGTATATATATATATATATATATATATATATATATATATATATATATATGACTAATATATTATGCTCTCATTATGATTGAGCTTTCTATTGAAGAAAATTTTAAAAGCAGTTTTCACTTCTGAGATATATGCGTGACTCTTCAGAAATGAATTGAGTTCTTTCAGTGACTGGCATGTGTATACACTGCTTATATACAACACGTTAAAATTTCCCTTCTCGGATTCCATGTGCCTATGGCTTAGGGAGTAGCGACTTTGACTGACACCAAATCGGTCAAGTTTTGATCCAAGCCAGAAGCAAGTGGATGTGTCTAGCCACACTGATGAGCTGTGATACAGTGAAACAGGCTTGTATATGGATGACTAATATATATGCACTAAACAGTTATAGGTCAGTTTTAAATTAAGCCAGTAAACATTTGTATTAGAAAGTGCTCAATACATGTTTGAAGGAAAATGAAGCTTTAAGAGAAAGAACTTTTAAATATTTTATTTGGGAAGATCAGTCAATAATGCAACCATGGTTTTGATCTTTTCAGTCTTGTCAAGCTATTTTGTATGCCAATAAAAATCCCCTGAAAAAAACCCTAAAAGATTGACATCATAGTAGCGTTATCAATTAATCTTGCCAACATAAATATATATATACCAGTAAAATAGTGGGTGATTGAACCAGCAAACAGTAGATTTAAAAAAATAGGCTCAATGCACCATCAAAACAAATGAACTAAATATGCAAAGATAACAATATTTTAAAGAACACCACTTACTTACTACCTAACTTTTGATCACAATGGTCTCTTCAGGTAAAGTAGCCCTACTTTGTTTGAAAAGACCAGTGTGGTCAAAACCTAAGTAGCAAATAAGTGGTATGTGTTCAGTTTTTACACACACACACACACACACACACACACACACACACACATATATATATTTTACAAAGAGGCAGTTTACTGGTTAGGGTTGATTCTTAATGGTCAGATATGTGTCAAGCATATTAAAGCAATAGATAATTTTCAAATATGTGTGCATGTAATATTTTGTATGTGCATATATGTAGAGAAACGCTTGTCTGTTAACATATATGTATGGCTATTAATGCACGTGTCAAGTGTATTAAAACAATGGACAATTTTTAAATATGTGTGAGAATGGTAAAGTGTATGATACTGCATGTGTGTGTTTGTTGGCTTGTAATGTTAGTCAATATAAGTGTATGTGTGTGAAGAAAAAATCTGTAGAGATTTCTGATTAAATCATTGAAAATGTAGCGAGATATTGTGAGGATGTATAAATGTTATCACTTTCGATTGTATGTCAACAAAACATGGCTTGATTGTAATAAATTTTCTAACTGGAATCTTTCATTGAAGAAGGAATTTGTTATTGTTTCATTTATTTTCATGTATTATTTAGAACTATTTTTATTAAAATATTTTTATTTTTATATATTATTAAGAATATTATAATAATATTACGTATTATTTAGAATATAATTTAGGATTAGTATTATTTTATTTATTTTTATTTATTGATAGACATAAGTTAGATTCATGAAGAATAGATCACTAAAAAGATTGTGGTGTATGAGTACATATGGAAGACATCAGTCAGTTAAGTTCCATACGTGAAACACGCTTAGACAATCATGTCTTCAAAGAGACATGACTGACTGGGCAGAAGATTATCCTGCAGCAGGTTGCCATTGCTTTCTGCGGTAGACTGGTTGCCAGTCAAAGCTATAGAACCCAATCTGTTCTGTTATTTAACCCATAACTGGAAGGAATAGACGGATTAATAGCTTTCCCAAGGGTATTTGCATGTAAGTGAATGCAATGAATTCAGCTGGAATTCGAACTCAGCTACCCGATTTCTCATTCCAAGCTGATATCCACTGCACCACAATGCACATCCATGGAAGACATCATGTGAGCTAAAAATCTGCATTTACGAACACAAATGAGACTTATGTTTAGATAAACATTCTAACTCTTCTTTTACATTGAAATGACGTGAGACATAACTGTGATTGCACTAATGCCAGCTTAATTTTAAAAAAAAGAACTGCTTAAAAAGAAAGCATTTTGAAAACATAATAATGACATTATTACCAACTATAAACACTCGCTTATTACATTACATTCAGTCAGTTAAGTGCCATACATGATAGACGCTTGGGCAATCATGTCTCTTTAGAGACATGACACACTGGGCAGAAGATTATCACGCAGCTGGTTGCCATTACTTTTTGTGGTAGACTGGTTGCCAGCCAAGGCTATGGAACCCAGTCTGTGCTGTTATTTAACCCATAACTGGAGGAAAGAGATGGATTAATACCTTTCCCAAGAGTATTAGTGCGTAAGTAAATGCAAGATATTCAACTGGAATTTGAACTTGGCTCCCTGATTTCTTGTACCAAGTTGTTATCCACTGCACCACAATGCACATCCATAGCCGGGAAGCTGAGTTCGAAATCCAGTTGAATTCATGGCATTCACTAAGGCACAAATATCCTTGGGAAAGGTATTAATCCATATCTTCCCTCCAGTTATGGGTTAAATAACAGGACAGATTGGGTTCTATAGCCTTGGCTGACAACCATTGACTGATATTACATTGTTGTAAAATCTAGAAAACTAAAAACCCACAATCATAAAAGAGAACTATGTTGGAAAACAGAAACAAAACAGGCAAGGTTTTATTATATAAGTACCACTCTAATTAGAAAATATATATCTTTTCGCCAGAAATAATTTGAGGGAGTTCTGATAAATATTTCATCATCTATGAACACACATCAAACACAATTTATTATATCACTTTTATAAAATCCATACTTAAGGAGTCAAGGGTATGTCTACCTGTTACCACACTCAGTATAACTTAAATCCTTTCACCCTCACACAAAATATCCCTGAATCAACGTGTGGACAACTGCTAAACATGAATAAAAATGCCTAATAGATGTGCCTACATGCACATACAAACAATCATATATAAATTATCATCCAAATCTTGAATAAACAAACTAGAATTTTGATAAACATACATATACACGCAGATTATATACACATATATGAATCATAAACCTGAACACTGCTTGACACGTGAGGTCAATTTAATAGAAAAGATAAAATTAACAGCATTTTCTCCTTGATATTTAATTCATAAGAAGCTTTTATAAAGTCTGAACAGGTTAAATTTAAAAGATTTTCATATTTGTCGCTTATCCTATCATATATATATATATATATATAGATAGATAGATAGATAGAGAGAGAGAGAGATGAAGAAATGGTGAAAAGTTCTTGACCTGAAATGCTTTCTAAAAATTTTGATAACGGGTCATGAACGTACCCAAACCTTTTTTTCTCTGGGCTGCATTTCCAGAATGAAAATTTGCTCATGCCTAATCAAATTATATTTTTTATAAGTGTTTCACCCCGAGCAAGGCATGTCACTGCCACTACTGTGCAGGGGGCTACGTAGAGAGGAGAAAGGCTGGTTAAATATAGGACATAACAGAGGGTGGGTGATAGGCGGGTGAGGATACCGAGAATGAGGGTTGGGTAGATGAGAGTGTTGTGAGAATAGTTGGGAGTTAGTGTGATAGGAGGTGTCTATTGACCCTACATTTAAACACCTGGAGATTGCAACTGTCGGGAAAGCAGACTTGTGGAAGGGAGTTCCACAGGCGGGAAGCGCGAGAAAAGAAGCTGTTGGAGTAGAATTTACGGTTACATCTTATTTGTTTAACTGTAAAAGGGTGGGACCTAGTTGCTAATCTAGTATCTCGTGTAAATTCGTGCTTGGGCGGCACCAGTGATCTAAGCTCATCGGAGCAGAAGCCATGAAAGTACTTGTAGAAGAGGCACAGGGAAGCTACATCACGCCGGTGTGAGAGCGGCTGCAGCCGGTCTGCCAAGTTAGTATCAACCACGTTACAGATCCTCCTTTGTATTTTGTCAAGAAGCCCAAGGAGAGCAGCAGGGGCACCCGACCAGATATGGCAGCAATATTAAATACACGGGCGGATGGTAGATTTGTATATGTGCAGAATAGTTTCAGGTGGGAAAAATTTCCGGGCCCTGCACAGAGAGCCGACTTTCATAGCAGCAGATTTGGCAATGGATTCAATATGTAATAAAAAGTATGTTTAAAAATAAAAAACAGAAAACCATCCGTCCATGCATCGAATACTGCTGTCATATATGGTTAGCTGCCCCTGCTGTTCAGCTCAGTGTTCTTGACAGGCTCCAAAAGAGAATTTGTAATGTGATAGGTCCTGACTTGGCAGCTTGAGTCCAGCCACTTTCTCACCAGTGAAATGTGGCTTCCCTCCGTCTATTCTACAAATATTTTCATGGCTTCTGCTTTGATGAACTTAAGTCACTGGTGTATCCGTCACAAGAATTTACTTGTGTAACAAGACTGTCAACAAGATTCCACCCATTTACAGTTAGATCAACCAAATGCATCTGACAATTCTACTCCAGCAGCTTTTTTTTCTTGCACTTTCTTCCTGTGGAACTCCCTTCCATATACTTGCTTTTCTGACAGCTACAACTTCCAGGAATTTAGATGCAATGTCAATACTCATCTCTTATCTACTTGACTCCAGTTATTTCTACATCACCCTGTATATCTTTTTCTTTTTCTCTACCTTTGTGTTCCCATCCTTCTCTTGCTTTTTCTCTAACACCCCTTATAACTGGTTTGTCTTTTTCTTCACTCTCTTTCTTTCTAAACTTTTACTCTTATGTAGCCCCTGCACATCAGTGGCAGTACCACCTTGCTTGGGGTAAAACGATTAAAAAAAAAAAAAAAGGGAGATAACCACACCTTTAAGTCAGAACATTATCATTGATAACTATCAACTCCAATTTGTGGAACCTTATTTACTATATTTTTAATACTTAATATAATGTAAAAATATCACAGTGATAGAATCATTTAATAATTAATTATAACTATTTATACTGGGAATCATGCATGCAATTATGTGTTATCCATTTTCTTTTAAATTTTAACATCAAATTTGTTGGGGCGCTCTCCACCTTTGTTCTACTAATGGACTATTCCAAACACTACATAACATGGTAGTGGAAAGACCTAGGGAGAGGAATCAAGTAACCAGTCTTGATAACAAATTAGTCAAGTATTTCCGGTAGTGAATCGGAAGTGTGCTATTCTCAGACTCTACGTCTTACGACGATACGTGTTACTAAACCCTTGTTCCGGTACACTACTAACCAGTCTGTTGTAAATACTATTTTCCGGTAATATATTCCATTTACTATATTTCCGTTGTTTGTAATTATTTACTCTACAATTTCTGTTACACACAACATAAATTTAATTTTGGTATATGAAATTTCCAAATATTTGATAGTCTTTCAGTCATTCTGCTGTACCTATGAGGTATGCCACACCATTTAGGAACCACTAAACTGTTGGGACGCCCGAGCCTATTCGCTGTAATGGACTATTCCATTACTATGTAAAGTAAGGGTGGCATCTACGTAGGAGAGTGTGCTGAGCAGCCGATCGACAAGTCAGTCGTAGACTTCTGGTAACAACCCGGAAGTACCCATTGCTCATACTATGTCTTATTTATTCTTGTATTGGATACTAATAACCTTTGTAAATACTATTTTCACAGAATACAACAATTAACCTATTGAGTTATTTATTCTTACTCACGACATAACATAAACTAAACATTAAAAAGAGATTTCAAAATGTCTGTTAATCAAATATGGATGAATTACAGCTATGTTTTACCGAATGAAAAAAAATTAATCTATTTTTAGAGATTATAAATTGGGAATCTTTGCTGATTCTAAGACAAAGAATAAACAACATTTCATTGTAACCAAATAATAAAATGTAATTAATAATAATAAAATAATAGTAATAAATATCTAATAATAATATAATAATATAATAATAGTAATAATGAAATGTAATTAATAATAATAAAATAATAGTAATAAATATCTAATAATAATATAATAATATAATAATAAATAATAGTAATAATAAAATGTAATTAATAATAATAAAATAATAGTAATAAATATCTAATAATAATCTAATAATATAATAATATAATAATAAATAATAGTAATAATAAAATGTAATTAATAATAATAAAATAATAGTAATAAATATCTAATAATAATCTAATAATATAATAATATAATAATAAATAATAGTAATAATAAAATGTAATTAATAATAATAAAATAATAGTAATAAATATCTAATAATAATAATCTAATAATATAATAATATAATAATATAATAATAAATAATAGTAATAATAAAATGTAATTAATAATAATAAAATAATAGTAATAAATATCTAATAATAATATAATAATATAATCTAATAATATAATAATAAATAATAGTAATAATAAAATGTAATTAATAATAATAAAATAATAGTAATAATAATCTAATAATCTAATAATATAATAATAAATAATAGTAATAATAAAATGTAATTAATCACAACAGATTTGAGAATATTAACAAGTTGCTGTTACTTGTCTCAGATGTATGTAACAATAAGCTGTTTTTTTCCTCCTCTTTTTTTTTGTGCTTTTCCTCTTTAGAAATAAAGATGCCCATCAATGTTATCAGTGGTTGCCAGTGGTTACCAGACAATCAGGCTACTACTGTTTGAAGATACAGCAGTAACTGAATATTGTTCCATTTAAAATTCTCAACAACTCTATCCATTCATGCCCATGTGCAGTTACATCATTGTAAACATCACTTTAGTCCAATGAAGTCCTAGATGGTGAAATTCCGCACATGATAAAATTTCCCGCTTTGTCACAGTTTTTCCACTAAAATTCTTCTTGATATGTAAAAATTTATTCTTGTTTTCTGATATTATCTAATAAAAGACACATCACCGTAAACATTGCTTTAGTCTGATGAAGCCCTAAAGGATGAAATTCGGGACATGAAAAAATTTCCCATTTTGTCATAGTTTTTTTTCCCTGAAATTCTTGATATTTTTTTTTCTCACTCCACCCACGTCTATTGAACAGGTGAAGAGGCTCATCCCTTGTTCCCTGTTTAGGATGTGGTTTCCGGCTTTCTCTTTTCCAATCTTTTACTCTTTTTTTTTTTCAATTGGAGTAGATAGACTAAACTATTGCCCAGTTCACACTCCACCCACGTCTATTGAACAGGCGAAGAGGCTCATCCCTTGTTCCCTGTTTAGGACGTGGTTTCCAGTTTTCTCTTTTCCAATCTTTTACATAGCCCCCTGCACATCAGTGGTGTTACCGCCTTGCTCAAGGTGACATGATTAAAAAAAAAAAAAAAAAATGAACCATAAATGTTTACTGATGTCAAGATCTGGGGACTGTGGTGGCCAGACAAGATGTTTTACTTCACTAGAATGTTTCTTGTACCATTCAGCTACAACTTTAGCAGCATGAATGATGGCATGTTTTTTTTTAATAATATCACTCCAAGCAAGGCGGTAATGCCACTGATGTGCAGGGGGATACGTAAGAGTGAAAAGATTGGAAAAGAGAAAACCAAATCCTAAGCAGGGAACAAGGGATGAGCCTCTTCATCTGTTCAATAGACGTGGATGGAGTGTGAACTGAACGATAGTTTAGTCTATCTACTCCAATTGAAAAAAAAAAAGCGGAGTGAAAGGATTGGAAAAGAGAAAGCCGGAAACCACATCCTAAACAGGGAACAAGGGATGAGCCTCTTCACCTGTTCAATAGACATGGGTGGAGTGTGAACCGGATGATAGTTTAGTCTATCTACTCCAATTGATTTCCCTATGAAAAATGTTCCTGAGCCATAGGATGAAGATGATCACTTAAAATTCTTAAGTAGTTCTCACTGTTGGTTTTAATAAACCTATTTAAATAATATCTGTTAAAAAACAATTTTAGCAAAAATTGATGTACTACCAATCTTAAATCAACAAACATAAAAACAAACAATCTTTTGAGAGTTTAATCAAATTTATCAAATTATTCTATTATGGTAGATGTTTCCATTATTTTTTCTACCCTAGTATGTATTGTATAGAAGATGTGTGTTGTGATGCAGTGGATATTGACTCAGAATGACAAATCAGGGAGCCGAGTTCAAATTCCAGTTGAATTCCTTCCATTCACTTATGCACGAATACCCTTTGGAAAGGTATTAATCCATCTCTTCCCTTCAGTTATGAGTTAAATAATAGAACAGATTGGGTTTTATAGCCTTGGCTGGCAAACCAATCTACCGCAGAAAGCAATGGTAACCTACTGCATGATAATCTTCTGGCCAGTCAGTCATGTCTCTTTCGAGACATGATTTCCCAAAGTGTGTATCACGTATAACATTTAACTGACTGATGTATTGTATGAATAAAATATTTTTTCATGTCAGACTATATCTAATTTAAAACAGTATTTTCATCCCAAGTAGCCCTCGAAATTTTGTTTATAACAATGAATGAGTGTTCTCTCAAGGTGCCCACTTGACATGAATGTCTATTGGGACAAGACCTCAATTTGAACTCATTTATACAATCCATCACTGAAAAATGGTACCTTGATTCCTTTCTGCTATGCTCAACAGTTACAAAAACCAGATGAGGTTAAAAATGGAGTACTGCTGCAATATATTGAGCAGGAGCCACCCAGTCTTCACTTTCATGTCTTGATAGAAACCAAAAGCATCTATGCAACCTTGTAGGTGATTAATTATTTTCCAAGTGGCAACCAGAGATAAAATGTTTCAAGCTTCTTACTAGTCTACTGCCATTTTTTTTTTTTTAATCGTTTCACCCTAAGCAAGGCGGTACTGCCAATGACGTGCAGGGGCTACATAAGAGTAAAAGTTTAGAAAGAAAGAGAGTGAAGAGAAAGACAAACCAGTTACAGGGGGTGTCAGAGAAAGGACAGGAGAAGGGTGGGAACACAAAGGTAGAGAGAAAGAAAAAGATATACAGGGTGATGTAGAAATAACTGGAGTCAAGTAGATAAGAGATGAGTATTGACATTGCATCTAAATTCCTGGAAGTTGTAGCTGTCAGAAAAGCAAGTATATGGAAGGGAGTTCCACAGGAAGAAAGTGCAAGAAAAGAAGCTGCTGGAGTAGAATTGTCAGATGCATTTGGTTGATCTAGCTGTAAATGGATGGAATCTTGTTGACAGTCTTGTTACACGAGTAAATTCTTGTGACGGATACACCAGTGACTTAAGTTCATCAAAGCAGAAGCCATGAAAATATTTGTAGAATAGACAGAGGGAAGCCACATCCTGTCAGTGAGAAAGTAGCTGAAGTCAAGTTGCCAATTCGGGACCTATCACATTACAGATTCTCTTTTGCAGCCTGTCAAGAACACTGAGATGAACCTGACTATATATGACAGCAGTGTTCCATGCACGGACGGATGGTTGATTTGTAAATGTGCAAGATGGATTCAGGTGGAAAAAACTTCCTGGCCCAGCACAGTGACCCAACCTTCCTAGCAGTGGATTTGCCTATTGACTCAATGTAATGATTTCACTTGATGTCGGAGATAGGGTAAGGCTGAGGAGGTGCAGTATATTTTTACTGGAAAAAATCCAAAACAAGCTATATTCATTAGTTCACAAAACTCTAACTCTCCCAGCTAAAACCCACCATTGAGGTGAAGCACAATCATTCCCTTCATATTACTTTCATAAAGAGCAAGTACCACTTAGCTTCTTCATAAGATCTGTTATTTTGTGGAACAAAATCCCAAAAGTATACTTTCTCAACTGCAACAATTTTAATCTCTTCAAGTTTGAGGTTAACGATTATCTTTTCCACATATCTGCATAAACATTGCTTCTTTCCGTTTATACAATAACCACTTTCAGTAACTCTCTATTGGGGTGGCCTTTGGACCTTGTAACGGGTGTAAAAGCGAATAAAAAAAGAACAAATACCTTTTAGTAATATTCAGCCTTTAATATCTAAGGGACAAAACTGGTCAAAGAAGTTTTCATCATGTTTTAGAGGCAGATTTAGAATTTCTTAGAAACAAGTGCAAAATTAATAATATTCTTGTAGAGTAAAAAAGACAACATGTAAAACGTTAGAGATTCTGATGGATTACTTTTCTTTTTTAAAGATATTTTGAGAATCAAGAAAAAATTTTTTAAGATAAAATATAAAAATTATAATTCAAAATAAAATAAAGATGATAAATAAAGAAAGCAAATAACATACCTTATTAAATATGTTCAAAATAATATAACATTTTTTGATTGACTTATTATTTACTATCCGGTTGACTTTCTCAGCAACTGGCCAAATGAACAACTGGCAAAAATCCTGGGTGGGGCTAAAGCTGAGCGACAAAGGTACCTCAATCAACTGACACCAGTTTGAGAATCAAACTTCTTCTTCATCCTGTGCTGTATCTCTTCAGGATGTAGGCAATCATGAACTTCCATTTGCCCCTGTCTCTAGTTGCTCTCAATATTTTTCCTCTTGTTATCTACCTCACTCTGCCATCCATTTGCTCAAGCCTGTCAAATATGTCTCACACTACTGTTCCTGTCTTTCTTTTCTTCTATCCATCCTGTGAGCATTAGATTCTCTAGGCCCTCTTTCCTTATTACATGAATACACCTTGAGATTTTAAACAAATTTATGCCAATATGGCGTAAGGTCACCTTTGACAGTAATCACAGCTTGAATTCTGCATGTGATCAAGATGAATTTTTATCAAATTATTCAGCTAAACCAGTTTCCAATTTTTTTTTATTGATGATGGTGGAGGATACTGAGTACTAATTTGTTTTTCTAAAATGAACCATAAATGTTTAGTGATGTCAAGATCTGGGGACTGTGGTGGCCAGACAAGATGTTTTACTTCACTAGGATGTTCTTTGTGCCATTTAGCTACAACTTTAGCAGTGTGAATAATTGCATTATCATCCTGAAAGATGGCATTTCTCTGTGAAAAATGTTCCTGAACTATAGAATGAAGATGATAATTACATGTCCCAGGAACCTCATCTGTCTCTTCCTGATGTTAAATATTAGTTTTCTTCTCATTTGCATCCTCTCCAACACCTCATTATTGCACATGTGTCTGGTTCATGGTATCCATTAGAATCCGTCTGTAAAACTATATTTCTGCTGACTTGAGCCTCTCCTGCATCCTTAAGGAGATCGTCCAACATTCATTGCTATACAGAAGGACAGACATCACATAGCAATCCAGCACTTTTTTATTTATTTTCAATGAGATTTTCCTGTCTCTCATTACTCTGCTTAGCTTTTGAAATGCATCCTTGGCCATGCCAATATGTCTTCAGATCTCAGTACTTTCCACCCTCTGTCAAACGTACTATTCAACTGTAATTGATTGAGCTAGACAAGTGTTCTAACCATTACATCATCTCGAAGTCCCCACACTGACCAAAGAAATGGGGATTTTCTTAGTATAGCTTAGATGCAGCAGGAGACCAAATGTATGAGGCATCCAGTGAGGATCTAACTCACTATTCAGTTGTAATTGATTTCAGGAGACAAACTTGCTAACCATTATGCCATGTCAAAATACCCAAATTAAGTACAAATGGCCAGAGAGAAAAAAATTTTGGCTTTTACAAAGCACCACTGGGAAATCTTATTCATTCCAGTCAACACTGGTGACATCTCCATTAAAAACTAAATTCTCTAGCTGGTTGATTGAAGGTTGTAATTTAATTTCAATTTTTCTTTTCCTTCACAATAATTAAAAACAATAATAATAAAAATGAAAACAAAAAGGGAAATGAACAGTTAATAAGATTGATCAATATTTAAAATCTACAGGGTGATTGAAAAATAACTCCCCATTTTAAAATATTTATAATTTATTTATTAATTATAACTTTTACAAGAAATAGAGATAAGAGAAAAGTGTTTAGCATTAGGTTTTATTTAAGACAATATGAACGCCATATTTTGCTGCCTGCTTCTCAAACTGCCCAGGAATTGTGTCAAACTATAAAAAACATAACTTCTTGTATATTCCCTACAAGTTTTTCTTTGTTATAGTAGATTTATTCCTTTAACCAACACCAAAGAAAAAAGTAGAATGTGTTTTGTGGTAGAGTAGATATCAGCTCGGAACAAGAAATCAGAGAGCCGAGTTCGAATTCCAGTTGAATTTGTTGAATTCACTTACATGCAAATACCCTTGGAAAAGGTATTAATCTGTCTTTTCCCTCAAGTTATGGGTTAAATAACAGGACATAGTTGGTTCTATAGCCTTGGCTGGCAACCAGTTTATTGCAGAAAATAATGGCAACCTACTGCAGGATAAACTTCTGCCCAGGCAGTCATGTCTCTTTTGAGACATGATTACCCAAGGATGTATCAGGTATGGCACTTAACTGACTGATATCCAAGATACATTATGGTGGTGAGAAAGGGGCTGATGTTGAGATGTCAGGTCAGGAGAAAATATCATTGTAGATTCTTCTTTGAATGCCAAAAATTTAGTGCAGCTTAAAGTTTCAGACTATGAAGTATCTGAAATTTATTTCCTAAGATGAAACTTTATTGAGTCATAATTTACACTGAAGTTTTTGTGCAGTTAATATTTTGAGGTTCCAGATTTATTCTATATCAGTATTAATCCATCACTTATCCCCTTAGCTATAGATTAAATGGCAGAACAGATTGGGTTCTATAGCCTTGGTCTACCACAGAAAGAAATGGCAAACTACTGCGGGAAAATGTTCTGCCTAGTGAGTCATGGATCAAAAGATACCCAAGTGTGTATCATGTATGGCACTTAACTGACTGGTACCTCGCCCAGAAGATAAAAAAACTTTTGTGCACCCTAACATATTAAAAAAACATGTTACAAAAGCATCGACAACGTCCTCGTTAATGGCTTACTGGGAGCAAAGTGGTAAGTATAAGTAAAGAAAAATGTCACTCATACATAAAACAGAGAGTTACTTTTCAATCACCTTGTCAGTACTTATGAATATATGTTTCTGAAAAGTCAGAAATATTGAAAGTCAGGAACATTTTATCCTTCCACTATTGACACACAAGCCTTTCCTGACAATGATTAAGCAGAGATTGGTAAATGTAAATGTTAACCAAGCTCTTTTATTGTCAAAAGAAAATTGCTTTTGAATTTGTGTTCTGTATCCAGTTCTTCAACAAATAATAACCTTCTTTTCTTATTTGGAACATTCAAGAATCACTGTTTTTTGCTAAAATCTGTATACAAGATATTTACATAGAAACATGTAGAGAAGAAATTAGATACATCAAGTGTATTCACAAAACTAAAGACATTGAGAGAGGGTTTACAAAGCTAAGAGATCGAGAGAGGGTTCACAGAAGTAAAGACACTGAGAGAGGGTTCTCAAAACTAGAGATATTGAGAGAAAGTTTACAAAGCTAAAGATATCAAGAGAAGGTTTACAAAAGTAAAGACACCAAGAGAGTGTTCACAAAACTAAATACTGAGAGAGGGTTTACAAAGCTAAAGACATCAAGAGAGGGTTCACAGAAGTAGAAACACCGTGAGAGTGTTAACAAAACTAAAGATATTGAGAGATAGTTTACCAAGCTAAAGACACCAAGAAAGGGTTTACAGAAGTAGAGACACCGAGAGAGGGTTCTCAAAACTAGAGATATTGAGAAAGGGTTTACAAAGCTAAAGACATCAAGAGAGGGTTCACAGAAGTAGAGACACCGTGAGAGGGTTCTCAAAACTAGAGATAATGAGAGACAGTTTACAAAGCTAAAGGCATACAGAGGCGTTTCACAAAACTATTGGCATCTATAGAGGGTTCAGAAAACTAGAGATAACTACAGACAGTTCACAAAACTAGTGACATCTAGATAGGGTTTAAAAAAATTTGAAACACTTAGAGAAGTTTAAAAAAACTAAAGAATAATTAAAAAGAAAAAAACAAAAAACAAAAAACAAAAAAGAAAACTCTCAAACAAACAAAACCTTTTTTCTTTTCTTTTTTTAAAATCAGAATTAGTTCAAAAGTGTTTCCTTTTATTTGCTTGGGATTTAATTTTAGTTCTTCTATGTATCATGATCCATCAGTAAAAGGCCAATCATAGCTCTCCACAACTTTCTAGCCATTGTAGCTCTTTGCAATGTTTGTCTTTACAATCATTCCTCTTCCATGTTCTGCGATCAATTTGCAAAAACCTTGTTATTTAGGTTACTTACAATTTCTCTCTCTCCATCTTGCTTTTAATATATCCCATGTCAAATTATCCATACCATATTTTCTCATTCAGTCAGTCAGTTAAGTGCCATGCATGACACATGCTTGGGCGATCATGTCTCAAAAGAGACATGACTGACTGGGCATAAGGTTTTCCTGCAGTATGTTGCCAACCAAGGCTATAGAACCAAATGTGTCCTGTCATTTAACTCATAGTTGGAGGGAGAATAGATAGATTATATTGCATTATTATATTAAATATAATTAGTGGGGGATCAGTTTATTACTTCAAAACAATAGAAAATTAATCCCCTGCTTTATACTCAGTAGAAGCTTTAATTATGTTTCCAACTATTATATTCAGTCTGTCAGTTAAGTGCCATACGCGCTACACACTTTGGGTGATCATATCTTGAAAGTGACATGACTGACTGGGCAGAAGATTATCCCACAGTAGGTTGCCATTGCTTTCTGCAGTAGACTGGTTGCTAACCAAGACTATAGAATCCAATCTGTCCTGTTATTTAATCCATAACTAGAGGGAACTGATGGATTAATACCTTTTCCCAAGGGTATTTGCATGTAAGTGAATGCAAGTGTCCTTGAAATGTGCACTATCTCTGATTTAAGTGCAAGCATCCTTTTTGTTCCCATTTTCCTTAAAACTTCCTCATTGCTCATGTGTTCTACCTATGTTGTTCTAAGTATTTTTCTGTAGAATCACATTTTTGTTGCCTCTTTTTTTAGGAAATTGTCCAGTATTCACAGCCATATCAGAAGACTGATATTATATAGTAATTCAGCACAGTTTTTTTCTGTTTTAATTGAAATTTTCTTGTTTTCTAATGCTCCTCTTAGTATTTGGAATGTATCTGTAGATATTCCAAAATATATATATGTATCCTGGGCTCTTTTACTTACTGACAACAATTCATTCTGTTTTCTTACAACTGATGATTAGTCCCTTCTTCCAACTTTCCTTTTTAAATGCTTCCAATTCTTATTGTACTGGCCTACAACACCAAAGGATAATATTAGCAGTATAGCAATAGAGATTAAACTCTAATAAGCCATAATTTTCTTATTTCTTTTTTAAATGAATAGCAGCTGAACGTCAATCTGGCAGCATGGCATTTGACATAAAAGTGTGTATGAAGCAGAGGTCTGCTACTCAAGTCCCACATATTGATATTAAACAACACCTACCAAATGTTTACAGAGACCAAACAGATGTGAGCATGAGTGTTTTATTAATAGTAATAGTGTTGTGAAAAAAGACATGGTGGACAGTATTGCAGTTAAGCAAAAATTTAGGAAGAAAAAACAAAGCAGAAAAAGAAAGTTAAATATGAATTTTAATAGGCATGGGGCAAACAGAGACCACATAACTCCTATTAAAATCATAACCAAAAAGATCAAAAGAAGAGAATCTCTGATTACGATATTCAAATGTTACTGTTCATTGAGAGGTTCATTGCAGAAGATTTTATTTAATTTGAGATTGGATCAATAAAAGAGACAGAAAGAAATCTCAGCTCAAGTAATCGAAGAGAAACTCTAAATACAGAAATTGAAATTCATGGATCAAGTAATTCAAGAGAACATAAAAAAGAACTAATGGAATTATAGATCATGAAAATTAAAAGGATCAATAGCGTTTTGAATAAAGTGATAGGCCAGAGTACAGGATCTTGAATCAAATGATTCGATAGAATCTAGGATCAAATGAATAAACAACTTCTTAGATCAATGTTACTGAATAGGATTTTAGATCTTACGTTTACTGATAACTATTCATTGTGTCTTCTTACATCTGATGGATTGAGTAACTCAGGTTCAGCTAAAAAAAACAACAAAAAAAATTTAAAATCAATCAGATGAATAGATTCATGAATCAAGTGATTAATATGGATTCTGGATTAAGGATTTTTTTTTTTATAAAAGAATATAGGGGGATCAAAATTCAAACAATTGAAGAATTTGATGAATTCTTCTTCTTCTTTGTGTCATGTCCCTTCAAGACATAGGCAATCATAGCTTTCCACATCTCCCTATCCCTGGTGGCTCTTAGCATGCTTTCTCCTGTTACCCCACCCAAAACCCACTCTGCCATTCACTGCTCAGGCCCTTCAAATATGTTATCTGCTGCTTTCACCTGTCTCTTTTTCCCTCAATCTAAGCTGTGAGTATCACATTCTCCAAGCCATCCTTCCTTATTGCATATCCCAGGAACTTTAGTTGTCTCTTCCTGATGTTCAGTATCAATTTCCTTTTTGTTTGCATCCTTTCATCCTCATCAATGCTCGATCCATGATATCCACAGCATCCTTCTGTAGAACCACATTTCAGTTGCTTCAAGTTTTTCCTTCATCTTTGGTGATATTGTCCAGCATTCATTGCCATACTGAAGGACAGACATCATTCTCATTAATCTTAAAAGTTTAGAAAACATTCTATGCAATCTAATGTTTTATTGCATTTTAGAAACTTGGGCTGTAAATTTATTAGTCATTGCTCTTAATTTCTGATAATGTCATGTATAGTTGCCCATACTTACAAAAACAGTACATATAATATAAAAGTGTGACAGATTTTGTGTGTTACTGATATGAATCCGGTATGGGACTATAAAACAATGAGTCAACACAGTGGTAGGTCAAGAAAATATATTACGTCAACAAGAGATACAAACAGATACAAAGAGAAAGAGTAATAATAGCTTGGCTACAAGTGACCGACAGAGAGACACACTAGGCTTGTGACACTATCTCCTGCAGGGATACTTTCTCTTCTCCCGCGGGGATACTTTCCCTTGTTTGGTTTCATACAGCAGAGAAAAAGAGAAATTGATATTAGCAATATTATTAGTTATGCTTTATTCTAATACGTGATGTCAGCTTATGTAAAAAAATAATTTTAATACTATCAAATACTTGTAAAATATGGGGAATAGAAAAATTAATAATACTATCATGTACTTCTAAAATCTGGGGAATGTAAAAATTTAACTATTTCTGGGAAAGAAAAAAGAAAACAATATAATTTTTCTTATTTCCGGTTCAAAGCGGATATTCTTAGCAAAGATTGGTAAAGCTAAAGGGTTTTGGTAGCCAAACCAGGTGTCAGAATTATTTGATGGAGTCAAATATTATGTTGTAAAGCGCAAAATATGTACAATTGTAGAATATTAGAAGCTTTAACCAAAAGAGGTGACTATAAAATGATCACAGCAAATCCATAGCTGCATCTACTGTTAGGAAGGTTAGGTCACTGTCTTAAGACAGGAAGATTTTTCATGTCAGAATCCATTTTGCACATTTATAAATTTACCATTTGTCAGTACATTGAATACTGTTGCCATATCTGGTCAAAATCCAAAGGAGGATCTGCAATATAATTGATTCTGACTTGGCAGCCTGCCTTCGGTCAGTTTCTCACTGATGTGATGTGGCTTCCCTCTGTCTTTTCTACAAGTATGTTTATGGCAACTGCTCTGAAAAGATTTTTTCTCTGGTTTCCCAACCACATGTTTTTACTCATGCTACTAGATTGGCATCAAGGTTCTACTCTTTTACTGTCAAAATAGTTAAATGTAACCATCTCTTCTATTCTAACAGTTTCTTTTCTCACATTTCCTGTTTGTGGAACTCCCTACTGTTATTGCTGGCTTTCCTAATAGCTACAATCTCTAAAAGTTTAAATGCAACATCAATTGCCATCTTCTATTTACTTGAATTCTATCCATCTCTTATCTTTCTTTGACATCCCTTGTAGCCTGTTTTTAATTTATCTCACCGTAACCCCCTGTGTACCAATGGCATTCCTGCTTTGCTTGGAGTGAAATGATTATAAAAAAAAATGACTTTTTGAAATTTTAAAATGTTCAAAATTCAATTTTGGTTTTCTGAACGGGAAAAATAATTTTCTTTTAAAAAGATAAAAGGAAAGTCTCTGTTGTTCAAAAGCAATTATACAGGGTTTATTTGAAACTATGTTTATTATTTCTATTTTAAATTTTTTCTTTTTAAGCAAAGCCGAACAAGATGATTGGAAACTGGTTGGTGAATTGATGATGTCAGGTTTCATAACATGTCTTTTATGAAAATAAAATATTCCTGCAAAATATTTCAACATTGAAAATGGAGGGAAAAATTTATTTTGTTTATTTCATTTATTTATTTATTTTTATTTATTTATTTTATTTATTTATTTTTTATTTATTTGTTTATTTTTATTTATTTTTATTTATTTGTTTTATTTATTTATTTTATTTTTATTTTATTTATTTGTTTATTTTATTTATTGTTTATTTTATTTTCTTTAAAACATCCAAATAGCACTGATTCTATTTTTTCCTCAGCTTTCAATGATCGCTGCCATAGAAAATGCTGAAAGAAACCCATGGGTTTTTTCCAAAGCACTGAATGCCTGTTCTATACAGGATCCAACATTTTCAATATGGCAGCTGCAAAAGGATTTATTGCCTACTGGAAGAAATGAAGTCAATTAAGCATTTCATTCCCAGATAATCCAATAAATCCCCTATTTTTACATTTTGGATCGATGGGATCTGAAGTAGGTTATAGCTTTTCCTGTACTGTGTCGTCTAACAAAAGAAAGGATAAAAAACTTGCATAGAGAAGAGCAGAAAGGGAATGAATAGCAAAATAAAAGAATCAAGAAATAGAAAGGGAAGAAGAATTAAAAATGGAAGAAAAAGAATGAAGAATTTGAAAAAAAGAGAATGAAGAAATAGGAGAAGAAAAAGAAACAGAAAGGAAGAATAAACAGAAAGGAGAAATAGAGGAAATAAAGTGAAGACATAGACGAAAAAATAGGATGAAGAAAAAGAACATAGAAATTATTAATGAAATAGAACACAATGAAAAAGAAATAAGAAGGGGAAAAAGAATGAAAAAGTAAATGAAGAAACTGAATGAAAAATAGAAGAAACAGAATAAAGAAATAAAAGAATACGAAGAATGAAGAAGAAATATGAAGAAAAATAGAAAGAAATAGAATGAAGAAATAGAAGAAACACAATGAAAAAGAAACAGAGTGAAGAAATGTGAAGAAGAATTTGAAAAACAGGAAGAAAAAATAAAATGAAGAATGTAGAAATTGATAAAATAATAGAAGAAACATAATGAAGAAGTGATTGAAAAACACAAGGAAGAATAAATAGAATGAAAAAATGCACGAAGAAGGAGAAAATGAATAGAAAATAGAATGAAAATTTGGAAAACGAAAAAGAATAAATAAAAAGGAAAAAGAAATAGAATGTAGAAATTATTAAAGAAATAGAAGAAAAAAATAAGAAAGAAAAATAAAAAAGAAAGAAGAAAAAAGAGAATAAAGAAATTGAAGGAAAAGAAGAGAAAATTAGGTGAAAATAAAATATAAAAAATCAAAAAGAATAAAGTATGACATTTCCCCTACAACTCTGGGCCTGTTTGTCTGTGTGTTGCTCTGTCACTCATTGTTCTCACTGCCATTGGGTTTATTTCAAATCTGAGGAGATCATTGAGCAAAGTTGGTTGAAATGTCTGTCAAACTGAATGAATTTAGTCAAAAAAAAAAAATCTAATTTGCAGGAATGGTAAAAACAATGCATTTATTCTGTTCTGCTTTTAAGTTTTGATAATAACAAATCACTGTTTTGTAGCACTGATTTTTCTAACTACAGCATAAAATTCGATCTCATATGTTCAACTTCCATTGGTTTTCTGAACTGGTGGCTAATTTAGTATATTTAGGCAATTATAGTGTCAGACTTGCAACAAAGTTAGCCATCAGTCCTCCTGATTTTCTTTATTTTCTCATATACTTTCAATGATAAGTCCATTCTTGCAAGGGTGCTTACGGAAAGACATTGATGGCTTATCTGTTAGTCATGGCTCCTATCTGTTTCTCTAAAATTGAATGGCTTAAATTGAAGATCTCTCAGGGTGGTTGGGGCTTAGGTAAACTGATTAAAGATCCTCAAAATCAAATCAATCACTTCTCTCATTCTTCTAGTTTTGGCTAGCTCAGTTTCCTATCTGGGTTCAGTGTTGCTACTTGGCACTTTCATTGGCCAAGGTCACCTCACAAAAGGCAACTTCGGCAAATAAAAATTTCTGAAAAAAATCATAACTTTTCATAATCAGAATATTAAATAACACTAATTCAGGAAAGACTATACATAAACTGAACGAACACTGAATGCATGGTCATCAGTAAAAAGAGGAGCCCGAAATGACAACTACAGGCTGGGGATACTAAAATCAAGCAGTGACAGAAATTTAAATACCTGTTCTAACAGACAACAGAAAGTGTGACACTGAGATCCAAAGGTGTATTTGCATGGTCAATGATACATTCCAGAAGCTGAGTAAAATACTGAGAGACAGGAAAATTTCACTGGAAACAAAGAAGAGAGTTCTGGATTGTTATGTGATGTCTGTTGTTCAATATAGTCATGAATGCTGGACAATCTCACCAAAGATGATTGGAAGACTTGAAGCAACCAAAATGTGGTTCTACAGAAGGATGCTGAGGATACCATGAACCAGCCATGTGAGCAATGATGACATTTTGGAGAGGATGGAAACAAAAAGAAAAGTAATACTTAACATCAGGAAAAGACAGCTAAAATTCTTGGGTCATGCAATGAGGAAGGAGGGTTTGGAAAATCTGATACTTACAGGTCAGACTGAAGAAAAGAGAGAGAAGGGAAAGCAACATGTAACATACTTGATAGGCTTGAGCAAATGAATGACAGATCAGGGTTTGAGGAGTAGTAGGAGAAAGCATGTTAAAAAACTACTAAAAATAGGAAGATGTGGAAGGCCATGATTGCCTACATCCTGAGAGGGCACGGCACATAGAAGAAGAAAATCAAAGTAAGGTTTCCTGTCTGATCACCCAAATTTCTTTCTGTTTTTTACAATAGCATTCACCCTGTTCAAAGCACAAGAGCCACTCAATGTAGAGGGTTACAGAGTAAGAGGTGAGGAGCACATTTTATGAGGCTATGTGGGGAAGATAACAGTTAACCCTAGACTTAAATAGGTTAAGAATGTAGTTGCTTCCAAAATCAGAAATATAGAGAATGAGGTTCAAATTCCAGTTAGGTTCATTATGTTTACTTTTGCACAAATACCCTTAGGAAAGGTAGGAATCCATCACTTCTCCTCCCAGCTATAGGTTAAATAATAGACTAGGACTAAGAATTATTGCTATCTCTAAAAATATTATTAATACAATATTCACTCACATAAGACATAATTATTCTTAAAATCCAAAAATATGTTTCAGCCTTAAATAAAGAATTCATGTTTGGCATTTTTGTTGTAAATTCTCAAAAAAAAAAAAAAATGTCTAAATTCAATTTCATCATGTTTTGTCTTTATTCCAATTCTAATCATTGCTTTTTAAATCAGTAAAGACTGCCGAAACATTCAGGATGTGCAGTGTGGCTGCAGTGGATATTGGCTTGGAACAAGAAATCGGGGAGCCGAGTTCAAATTCTAGTTAAATTTGTTGCATTCACTCACGTGCAAATATCCTTGGGAAAGATAGCAATCCATTTCTTCCTTCCAGTTATTGGTTAAATAACAGGGTGGATTGGGTTCTACAGCCTTTGTTGGCAACCACTGCAGGATAATCTTCTGCCCAGTTAGTCATGTCTCTTTTGAGACATGGTTGCCCAAGAGTGTATCACATATGGCACTTAACTGACTGACTGAAAAACTGCCAAAGAGTGAATGTAGTTAAAATAATAGCAGAAAAGGAAAAACATCCTTTTGATACTGTGTTTCTTTTTTTCTTTTGCCAGCACAAATGTCCATGTTTGCCAAGAATTCTATCAAGTATTATCTTCTGACTCTATTCGCTAGTTTATGTTTATCTGCTCAATGTAAACATGGATTTTATCTTCCCAGAATCTGAATTTTCTTCCCAAAATTTATTTCTTCCCTTTTTTTTTTTCAAATGTTGGTTCAAAATAAAGGAATTTTATTTTCTCTCAATAAAATATGTTTGATGTGTTTCTAGTTGACTTGTGAAATCTAAATTAGCTCAATTAGCCTTCCAGGCCTCTAAGATTAAACCTGACAAAGTTAACCCAGTTATCAATTGCAGATTTCACTTGCTTAAAATCTGAATTAGTAACAGCATCATGAATGAAGACTAGGTGTGGGGGGAGGGGCGAAGAGAAGAAAGAAAGTGAAAAGAAGTATGAAGAAAAAATAAAAGAAAGGAACAAAGAAATATAAAAAAGAAAATGAAGAGGAATGAAACAGAATAGAAAGACAATGAAAAAGAAAATACAAAAGCAAAGAAATATAAAAAAATAAAGTGGAAAAGAAAGATAAGAAGAAAAAAATGAAAGAAAGATGTCATGAAAATGAAGAAGAAAAAGGTAAGAAGGATGAGGGAAAAATAAAAAAGGAAGAAAGAAATATAACAAGAAAATAAAAAGGAAAAAGAGAAAAGAAAAATGAACAAAAATAGAAAGCAAATAAAAGAAAGGAACAAAAAAATTGTTATAACTCATTTTCTAGTGGTTATCAGGTGGCGGAACAAGAGATTTTGTCAGTGACAACTACAGAATTATATATATATATATATATATATATATATATATATATATACAGGTGGTGAAAATAATGAAAAAAGAGTCAGCTTGATACTGGATCAAAAACAAAATGCATTCTTGGATATTGTCAGAAAGAATTCTTGTGGTTAAACTGAAAAGGAAGCTCCTTGACATATCTATTATTGTGGTATACACACTGGCAACCCAAAATACAGAAGAAGAAATCAAATCTTTCTGCTCCATGCCTGAGAACATCAAGGCTCAGGGTAAGTCATAAGAAATTAGAATTATTATAGGAATCCCGAATGCCAAAGTTAGCAAAGAGAGGGAAGGTGAAACAGTTGGCAATTTTGGACTAGAAATCCGCAATGACCAAGTAGAGAAATGGGTCTGATGTTGTACAGTAAATGATCAGGTAATAACCAAGACCTGGTTTCAAGATCACCCAAGGTGATAATAGACATTGAGAAGTCAAGAGGAGAAATGAAAAACCAAAGTGACGATACAGCTATCAACTAGAGATTCAGAAATGCAGTTTTCCACTGCAAAAACTATCCAACTCCACCCACATCTATTGAACAGGTGAAGAGGCTCATCCCTTGTTCCCTGTTTAGGATGTGATTTCCGGCTTTCTCTTTTCCATTCTTTTTAAACTTACATAGCCCCCTGCGCATCAGTGGCATTATCGCCTTGCTTGGGGTGATATGATTAAAAAAAAAAAAGTGCTGACTGTGGAAGCGACCATCTTTCCGTTATATAAAAACTAAGTTTTCTTCAGTTTTTATGATGGCATAATCCTCGGAAACTCTAAGAATGGCTTTATTCAAAAATTACACAAAAGATACAGTTGTTGAATATGCACAAGCAAAAAAAGTTAATTGCACAGGATTGATTTACTACAAAATTGTATGAAAATCTGAGCCCCCACCCCCAAATTTTTTGAATATTGAAATTTGTACAAATTTTTTGTCAATCAGTAAATTTAGGGTTTAGTCGATATGATTTCACTGAAAAAAGTAAAAAAAAAATTGATAATCAACAAATTTACAGGTGTTGGTAATGTCATACCAATTTACCATAATGTTGTATGAAAAACTGACCCCACCTCCCCAAATTGTTTAAATGTTGAAATTGTTCCAAACTTTTTTGTCAGTCAGAAAGTTTAGGACGTAATCAATAAGACTGAACTGAAAAACTTAAAAACAAATGAAAAACAACAAATTTAAAGGTAGTCTCCTTCAGGTCTGCCATCTAGTGACATCAACAAATGACATCATCCCAAAGGAAAATAGATGTAGGAGAAAAAATAAGCATATCACCAATGAAATTCTTGATATGATGCAAAAGAGACAGAAAACAACGGAAGGAAATAGAGGAAAATTTCACAAGAAGAAGAATAAGAATAATTAAAAATAATAATTTGAATAATTAAAAATAATAATTAAAAGAACTAAGAATAAGAAGCAAATGAAAATAGGCTAAAGAAAACTCACTCGATGACAATGTGTAGAAATAAAGAGAATGAACACAACAAATAAAGGAGGAATGCATAAAAAAAAGGGTGGGGGAACTAACAGGTCAAAAGACATGCTTTGCATCCAGATGTATAAAGTCCAAGGATGGAATGCACATACAGTATAACCTGGATATAAGAGAAACTTGGATATAAGAGACCCTGATATAAGATAGATTTTCTATGGTCTCAAATTAGAGCCTGTAATGTATATAAAATCGAGGAAAACCGGATATAAGAGAAACCCGTATATAAGAGAATCTGTATCACAAAAAGCATCATCGGACAGAAGGACCAATAGGATAGAGTTACCAGTGCCTCCCCTTGACTTAAGTCAAGCGGCTACTATGCTGACCTCTTTCCTTCTGACTGTCTCAAAAGCACTTATTGACTTCAGGAAGTGACCTCTTCAAAGACATTCCTCACAAAGCAACTTACTGACTTACTGACCTTAGAAGTGGCAACTTCAAAATGAACATTCATCACATTCTTAAGCCTTTTATCTTTTCAGTATTATATTTTCCATGAACATTCTAACCTCCGTTGGACCTTTATTTCAAGTATTGCTTTAATTGTAAAACATTAATTGACAGGTGTATATATAAATGTTATTTTATACTCAAATTTCCTTTCTTGATTTTATAATCATTTTATGAATTATAGTGGGCTATCTTCTTCTTCTTCTATGTGCCCTGTCCTTTCAGGACGTAGGCGATCATGGTTCTCTACATCTCCCTATCCCTTGTGGCTCCTAGTATGTTTGCTCCCGTTACTCCTGTCAACCCCAGTTCCATCAACCACCTGATCAGGCCCTGCAAATATGTTATCCACTGCCTTCCTCTGTCTCTCTTTCCTTCTATCTGGCCAGTCAGTATCAAGTTCTCCAGGCTCTCCTTTATTGCGTGTCCCAGGAACTTCAGTTGTCTCTTCCTGATGCTCAGTATCAATTTCCTCTTTGTTGCCATTCTTTCCAACACCTCATCGCTGCTTGCATGCTCAGTCCATGATATCCGCAGCATCCTTCTGTAGAGCCACATTTCCTCTGCTTCCAGTTTTGTCCTCATTTTCGATGATATTGTCCAGCATTCACTGCAGTATTGAAGAACTGACATCACGTAGCAGTCCAACACTCTTTTCTTTGTTTCTGGGCTATCTTCACAAGGCCAAATTCTGTTAACCTGCAACGGCATGCAATTACCCTTCACTACAAATGGAATAAATAAGATATACCCGCTATAGCAAACCACCTGCATATGAACAGGAAATGAATTCAGTCCATATACAGTGTAACCCTGATATAAGAGAGTTGTCAGAACCATATAAAAGTTATGGTATATCATATTTTCTCTTATATCAGGGTTTATCTTATATCAGGGTTTCTCTTATATCAGGGCCTCTTATATCCAGGTTATACTGAAAAATAGAAAAGAATGTAAGAGAAGGATGTGTCTCCTAAATTCAGATAAGACATTTGCCGCAGAATTGGAAGTAAAAGAATTTTGGGGGAATTTTCTGTTTACTTCTGTTCATTGAATTTGTAAGTCAATATTTCCTCCATATTTGCAAAAATATCTTTTTCTTTTTTCTTTTTCAACACATAAACAGAAAATTTTAAACCAACATTCATGTTGTCACTGCTATCCTGTGTGTTAAGGCAACTAGTATTTTTCCCTCCTTGTTATCACTCAGTGTGAGTTTTGTTATTCTTGTCACTCTTGTTATAACTTATTTGAGATCTCATTCTCATTTTTATCATTGTCACTCCTGTTATAACTTATTTTGGAGATCTCATTCTCATTTTATCATTGTCACTCCTCCCTTAACTTATTTGGGAATCTCATTCTCATTTTATCCATTGTCACTCCTGTTATAACTTATTTGAGATCTCATTCTCATTTTATCATTGTCACTCCTGTTATAACTTATTTGAGATCTCATTCTCATTTTTATGTTATCACTCCTGTTATAACTTATTTGAGATCTCATTCTCATTTTCCTCATTTGTCACTCCTCTGTTATAACTTATTTGAGATCTCATTCTACTCATTTTATCATTGTCACTCTTGTTATAACTTATTTGAGATCTCATTCTCATTTTATCATTGTCACTCTTGTTATAACTGGCTGAGATCTCATTCTCATTTTATCATTGTCACTCTTGTTATAACTTATTTGAGATCTCATTCTCATTTTATCATTGTCACTCTTGTATAACTTATTTGAGATCTCATTCTCATTTTATCATTGTCACTCCTGTTGTAACTTATTTGATCTCATTCTCATTTTATCATTGTCACTCCTGTTATAACTTATTTGAATCTCAATCTCATTTTATCATTGTACTCCTGTTATAACTTATTTGAGATCTCATTCTCATTTTATCATTGTCACTCTTGTTATAACTTATTTGAGATCTCATTCTCATTTTATCATTGTCACTCTTGTTATAACTTATTTGAGATCTCATTCTCATTTGTCATTGTCACTCTCAGCTATGCTTATTTGAGATCTCATTCTCATTTTATCATTGTCACTCTTGTTATAACTTATTTGGAATCTCATTCTCATTTTATCATTGTCACTCTGTTATAACTTATTTGAGATCTCATTCTGTTTTATCATTGTCACTCTTGTTATAACTTATTTGAGATCTCATTCTCATTTTTATCATTGTCACTCTTGTTATATTCTTCCCAGAATCTCATTCTGTTTTTATCATTATCCTCCTGTTGCAACTTATTTGAGATCTCATTCTCCCATTTTATCATTGTCACTCTTGTTATAACTTATTTGAGATCATTCTCATTTTATCATTGTCACTCTTGACATAACTTATTTGAGATCTCATTCTAATTTTATCATTGTCACTCACTGTTATAACTTATTTGAGATCTCATTCTCATTTTATCATTATCCTCCTGTTTATAACTTATTTGAGATCTCATTCTCATTTTATCATTATCACTCATTATAACTTATTTGAGATCTCATTCTCATTTTATCATTGTCTTTGCTCCCTGTTATAACTTATTTGAGATCTCATTCTCAACATCATTGTCACTCTTGTTATAACTTATTTGAGATCTCATTCTCATTTATCATTGTCATTCTTTTTATTTATAACTTTCTTTGAGATCTCATTCTCATTTTATCATTGTCACTCCTCTTCTCTTAACTTATTTGAGATCTCTATTTCTGTTTTATCATTGTCACTCCTGTTATAACTTATTTGAGATCTCATTCTCATTTTATCATTGTCACTCTTGTTATAACTTATTTGAGATCTCATTCTCATTTTATCATTGTCACTGTTGTTATAACTTATTTGAATCTCATTCTGTTTATCATTGTCAACAACATTGCAAACTTATTTGGGAATCTCATTCTCATTTTCATCATTGTCACTCTTGTTATAACTTGTGTGAGATCTCATTCTGTTTATCATTGTCACTCTTGTTATAACTTATTTGAGATCTTAATTCTCATTTTTATCGTTATATCTTGTTATAAGCATTTGAATCTCATTCTCATTTTATCATTATCCTCTTGTTATAACTTATTTGAGATCTCATTCTCATTTTATCATTGTCCTCCTGTTATAACATTTGAGATCTTGTTCTCATTTTATCATTGTCACTTGTTATAACTTGTTGAATCTCATTCTCATTTTATCATTGTCACTCCTGTTATAACTTATTTTGAGATCTCATTCTCATTTTATCATTGTCACTCCTGTTATAACTTATTTGAGATCTCATTCTCATTTTTATCATTGTCACTATATTCTCACTTTATTTGAGATCTCATTCTCATTTTATCATTGTCACTATTTTATTCTGCACTTATTTGAGATCTCATTCTCATTTTATCATTGTCACTCTTGTTATAACTTATTTGAGATCTCATTCTCATTTATCATTGTCACTCTTGTTATAACTTGTTGAGATCTCATTCTCATTTTATCATTGTCACTCTTGTTATAACTTATTTGAGATCATTCTCATTTTATCATTGTCACTCTTGTTATAACTATTTGGATCATTCTCATTTTGTCATTGTCACTCTTGTTATAACTTATTTGAGATCTCATTCTCATTTTATCATTGTCACTCTTGTTATAACTTATTTGAGATCTCATTCTCATTTTATCATTAATCACTCTTGTTATAACTTATTTGAGATCTCATTCTCATTTTATCATTGTCCTCCTTTTATAACTTATTTGAGATCTCATTCTCATTTTATCATTGTCACTCCTGTTATAACTTATTTGAGATCTCATTCTCATTTTATCATTGTCACTCTTGTTATAACTTATTTGAGATCTCATTCTCATTTTGTAATTGTCACTCCTGCTATAACTTATTTGAGATCTCATTCTCATTTTATCATTCATCCTCTTATTTATAACTTATTTGAGATCTCATTCTCATTTTTATCATTGTCACTCTTGTTATAACTTATTTGAGATCTCATTCTCATTTTTATGGTATCACTCTTGTTATAACTTATTTGAGATCCTCACATTCTTCTGTTTTATCATTGTCACTCTTGTTATAACTTATTTGAGATCTCATTCTCATTTTATCATTGTCACTCTTATTTATAACTTATTTGAGATCTCATTCCTATTTATCATTGTCACTCTTGTTATAACTTTTGAGATCTCATTCTCATTTTATCTGTATGCTCTGGTATAACTTATTTGAGATCTCATTCTCATTTTATCATTGTCACTATTATTCCTTAACTTATTTGAGATCTCATTCTCATTTTTATCATTGTCACTCTTATTATAACTTATTTGAGATCTCATTCTCATTTTATCATTGTCACTCCTGTTAACTTATTTGAGATCTCATTCTCATTTTATCATTGTCCTCTTGTTATAACTTATTTGAGATCTCATTCTCATTTTATCATTGTCACTCCTGTTATAACTTATTTGAGATCTCATTCTCATTTTTATCATTGTCACTCCTGTTATAACTTATTTGAGATCTCATTCTCATTTTATCATTGTCCTCCTGTTATAACTTATTTGAGATCTCATTCTCATTTTATCATTGTCACTCCTGTTATAACTTATTTGAGATCTCATTCTCATTTTATCATTGTCACTCCTGTTATAACTTATTTGAGATCTCATTCTCATTTTATCATTATCACTCCTGTTATAACTTGTTGAATCTCATTCTCATTTTATGTTATCCTCTTGTTATAACTTATTTGAGATCTCATTCTCATTTTATCATTGTCACTCTTGACCATAACTATTTGAGATCTCATTCTCATTTTATCATTGTCACTCCTGTTATAACTTATTTGAATCTCATTCTCATTTTATCATTGTCACTCTTGGTATAACTTATTTGAGATCTCATTCTCATTTTATCATTGTCACTCTTGTTATAGCTTGTTGGTCTCATTCTCATTTTATCATTGTCACTCTTGTTATAACTTTATTTACAGATCTCATTCTCATTTTATCCCTTTATCCTCTTGTTATAACTTATTTGAGATCTCATTCTCATTTTATCATTGTCACTCTTGTTATAACTTATTTGAGATCTCATTCTCATTTTTATCATTGTCACTCTTGTTATAACTTATTTGAGATCTCATTCTCATTTTATCATTGTCACTCTTGTTATAACTTATTTGAGATCTCATTCTCATTTTTATCGTATCCTCCTGTTATAACTTATTTGTAGATCTCAGTTTCTGTTTATCATTGTCACTCTTGTTATAGCTTATTTGAGATCTATTCTCATTTTATCATTATCCTCTTATTTATAACTTATTTGAGATCTCATTCCTGTTTTATCATTGTCACTCTTGTTATAACATTTGAGATCTCATTCTCATTTTATCATTGTCACTCTTGTTATAACTTATTTGAGATCTCATTCTCATTTTATCATTGTCACTCCTGTTATAACTTATTTGAGATCTCCATTCTGTTTTATCATTGTCCCTCCTGTTATAACTTGTTGAGATCTCATTCTCATTTTATCATTATCACTCTTGTTCTAACAAAGCTGAGATCTCATTCTCATTTTTATCATTATCACTCATTATAACTTATTTGAGATCTCATTCTCATTTTTATCATTATCCTCCTCATTATAACTTATTTGAGATCTCATTCTCATTTATCATTGTCACTCTTGTTATAACTTATTTGAGATCTCATTCTCATTTTATCATTCTCACTCCTGTTATAACTTATTTGAGATCTGTTCTCATTTTATCATTGTCACTCTTGTTATAACTTATTTGAGATCTCATTCTCATTTTTATCATTGTCACTCTTGTTATAACTTATTTGAGATCTCATTCTCATTTTATCATTGTCACTCTGTTATAACTTATTTGAGATCTCCATTCTCATTTTATCATTATCCCACTCCTGTTATAACTTATTTGAGATCTCATTCTCATTTTATCATTTATTATCTGTTATAACTTATTTGAGATCTCATTCTCATTTTATCGTGTCCCGCATTATAACTTATTTGAGATCTCATTCTCATTTTATCATTGTCACTCCTGTTATAACTTATTTGAGATCTCATTCTCATTTTATCATTGTCACTCTTGTTATAACTTATTTGAGATCATACATTCTCATTTGCATCATTGTCACTCTGTTATAACTTATTTGAGATCTCATTCTCATTTTATCAGCATTGTCACTCTTGTTATAACTTATTTGAGATCTCATTCTCATTTTATCATTGTCACTCCTGTTATAACTATTTGAGATCTCATTCTCATTTTTATCATTCATCCTCTTGTTACTAACTTATTTGAGATCTCATTCTCATTTTATCATTGTCACTCCTGTTATAACTTGTGAGATCTCATTCTCATTTTATCATTGTCACTCTTGTTATAACTTATTTGAGATCTCATTCTCATTTTATCATTGTCACTCCTGTTATAACTTATTTGAGATCTCATTCTCATTTTATCATTGTCACTCTTGTTATAACTTATTTGAATCTCATTCTCATTTTATCATTGTCCCCTCCTGTTATAACTTATTTGAGATCTCATTCTCATTTTCACATTGTTATAACTAAAGTTCTATCACTTATAATTTAATGACTGACTTTAACAATTTTTTTAGGTCATTTGGAATCCTTTATTATACCTTCTAGACTAATTCATTTTGTCACCAGGGGGGGTACGTTATTTACTGCACAAGAGAAGTCTAAGAAAATTAAGAGAAAAAAGTGTAAAAAAAAAAATGATGAAGTATAAAGAAAAGCAAAGAATTATAAAAAATGAAGATGAAAAGTTGGAAAGAAAGATAAAAAAAAAATGAATAAAGAAAAATAGAAATTAAAATTAAAAGCCAAAAAATTAAAAAAGAATACTATGAAAAAAGAAAAAAAGATGGGA
Source organism: Ascarosepion bandense (assembly GCA_037127315.1). NCBI lineage: Eukaryota > Metazoa > Mollusca > Cephalopoda > Sepiida > Sepiidae > Ascarosepion > Ascarosepion bandense. The sequence goes on from JBBBDQ010001774.1 coordinate 472,846, forward strand.
CAAAATTAGAGACAAAAAAAAGGTTATGAATTGAAGAAATTGGAGGAGAAACAGAAAAAAGGGAAATATCAAATTCAGGTAAAGAAATGGAAACAAAAATGAAAGAATGACCAGTGAGTACATAAAAAAAAAAAAAATAATAATAAAAAATCACGATTTAATTCAACATTTGAACTAAAATAAAAAAAATAAAAATTTAATGAAAATAAATAAAAAAAAGAACAATAAAATTATTTTCTTCATATTGTATTTAAAAATACTCCAGTCCAAAAGCTACACATAGCATCACATAAATCGACAATATTATCTGTGCCACAAGCTTGAAAAATATTCTTACAATTTTATTTTCCTGAGAATTTTTTCATTAAAAATGCTGCAGTAGTAAAAAAAAAAACAAAAAAAAAAAAAAAGGAAAAAAAAAAAAGAAAAAAAAAGAAAAAAGTCCTTTTGCTTTCATATAGAACCCAAAACTTTCAATTCATAAAAATATTTCAATGGGGTTTGATTAGTTTCCCTCTCATCTCACTCATGCAAAATTCTTTCAAAGAAGATTTATTTCTAGCGTCTCCCATAATTCCTTTTCCTTTCTGCCATTTAGTTCCCCCTCCACGATTTTCTGTGCTTCTTTCCCTCCACCACCATACTTTGTTTTTAATCTATTTATTTCTTTTGAATTTGTTTTTCATGTTTTCTTTTGTAATTTCTTTCAAAAATTTTTTTCTTTTTTTTTCTATTACAAAATCATTCTTTAACTTTACTTTTTTTTTTAACTTATTCATTCATTTTTCAATTTTCCCTTCTCTTTTCTCATTATTTCCCTTATTTTTGTTTATTCCCTTTTTTTTCAGCTTCTTATTCATTCATTTTGTTAAACAATATTTTTCATTCTTTTCTTCTTCATAACTTTTTTGATCTTTACTTACTTCTTATTGCTTTCTTTGATCTTTGCTTACTTTTTATTCAATCATGTATTCATTATTTTTATATTCCCCCCTCCTCATCTTCCCACCTTTGCTTTATTTTTATTCAGTCTTTATTTTTTTTCTTTCACTGTTTCATTCATTCATTCATTCTTTCTTTCATGAATTTATTCATTTCTCTTTATAATTCTGTTTTTCCTTCCATCTTATTATTATTTTCATTTACTTTATTTACATAAAATCAAAGCTTGCTTGCCTCGTTAAGGTAATATTGTTATTCTGCTAAAGGCACCCAGAAAGTTAAAAGTAGGAGGAATCATACCGTTGCGGTCTCAGCTAATGAAATACATTCTCGGCAAAAGAAATTGCCTGAACAATTTCAATGCCAACTAATCAGTAACAAGATGGACAGAAGCCAAGGTCAATTAGCTCAGACTGTGCCTTTGGACTTTGGAATTATCAACAGAATAACAGACCAATTTTGCAACAAGATGTACAGAATTTCAAGAACTATACCAGGATGATATATCAATAGTTGAAATGATTCCAAATAAAACATACCTGTTGCATCATGGCTGACAAAATCTATTCTTACAACTAAAGCAAGAACATATTCTCTTCATTCTAGACTTATACAATATACGCTATGACCAGAAATAGACTTATGCAATATACGCAATGACCAGAAATAGACTTATGCAATATGCACAATGACCAGAAATAGGCCTATGCAATATGCACAATGACCAGAAATAGGCCTATGCAATATGCACAATGACCAGAAATAGGCTTATGCAATATGCACAATGACCAGAAATAATGATTTTCATATTTCTCTCTTCATATTCATCCCTGAATATATAAAAAAAATTTTAATCAAATTTTATAAATGTTAATGGGTGGAGCTATTTCCATCTGTAAATTCATTGAAAATTGGTCCCCTCCCCATGGAAGACAAAACAAAATAAGTCCATAGAAAGATTTCTTTTTAGATTAAAGCTGACATTGATGTTTTTGTACCATTTTGGAACAACCAGGTGAACCACCACAAAGTTCTCCATGGTCTGTTCAGATGCTTTAGCCCACAGGAATCACTTTTCCCAGCTATATCAGTGCTACAACTAACTGCCTATTTGTGTCTGAAAACATTTTCTTAAAGAGGCTAAGTGTTTGTTTGCTGATAGAAAGAGACACTGTATAGTCGCTAAAAAGTTGTTTTCAGGACTACTGTTGCTCAGATGTGCATTTACTTACGCACTAATACCCTTGGGAAAGGTATTAATCCGTCTCTTCTCTATAGTTATGGGTTAAATAATAGGACAGATTGGGTTCTATAGCTTTGGATGGCAACCAGTCTACCGCAAAAAACAATGGCAACCTACTGTGTGATAATTTTCTGCCCAGTCAGTTATGTCTCTTTCGAGACATGATTGCCCAAGCATGCATCACGCATGGCACTTAACTGACTGACTGAATATAATAGTTGGAAACATAATTAAAATTTCTACCGAGCATAAAGTGGGGGATCGGTTTTCTATTGTCATGAAGTAATAAAATGATCCCCCATTAATTATACTTAATATAATAATGTAATATGATCTATCTCTTCTCCCTTCAATTATGAGTTAAATAATAGGAAAGATTTGGTTCTATAGCCTTGGCTGGCAACCGATCTACCTCAGAAAGCAATGGCAAGCTACTGCTTTCTGCTCAGTCAGTCATGTCTCTTTCGGGACATGATCACCCAATGCGTGTATCACGTATGGCACTTAACTAATTGTTGCTCTCTAACAGTGTATTAATAAGAGTAAATCTTCTGTTCTTCGTCTCTTTACACAATTTGTTCATATCTTCTGCTGATAAATTAAAAAGTTTTGCTCATAAATTCCCTTTAAATTCTACTCTCGACTTATTTGGAATATCTTTGCTTAACTTTACACTTAGAACTGATTCTCTATCGAGTAATATGCACATAACTTCTTCCATGGTATTTGCTATCATTTCTAAACTTCATCTTCTTCTTCTATGTGCCTTGTCTTTTTAGGACATAGGCGATCATGGCCTTCCACGTCTCCTTATCCCTGGTGGCTCTTAGCACGCTTTCTCCTGTAGAGTTTCACAGCCCTCGTTCTGTCATTTACCTGCTCAGGTCCTTCAAATATGTTATCTGCTGCTTTCTCCTGTCTCTTTATCCCTTTATCTGGCCTGTTAGTATCAGGTTCTCCAAGCCCTCCTTCCTCATTGCATGGTCCCAGGAACTTCAATTGTCTCTTCCTGATGCTCAATCTTAATTTCCTTTTTGTTTCCATTCTTTCCAACACCTCATTATTGCTCACATGCTCAGTCCACAATATCTGCAGCAGGATCGCCATAAAGCCTGTAGACCTGATGATATTTCTGCAATAAACCTCAAGAAATATGCTCCTGAACTGGTGCCTGTTTTCTCTAAACTCTACCATTAATTCCTGGCTGTGTCTCGCTTTTGTCAGTCAGTCAGTCAGGTAACTGCCATATATAATACAGACTTGGGCAATCATTTCTCGAAAGAGACATGACTGACTGGGTAGAAGATTATCCGGCAGTAGATTGCCATTACTTTCTGCGGTAGACTGGTTGCCATCCAAGACTATAGAACCCAATCAGTCCTGCCATTTAACTCATAGATGTAGGGAGAAGAGATAGATTATACTACATTATTATATCAAGTATAATTAGTGGGGAATCAGTTTATTACTTAATAACAATAGAAAACCGATCCCCCACGTCATGCTCAGTAGAAGTTTTACTTACGTTTCCAACTATTATATTCAGTCAGTCAGTTAAGTGCCATACAAGATACACACTTGGGCAATCATGTCTCGAAAGAGACATGACTGACTGAGTAGAAGATTTTCCTGCAGTAGGTTGCCATTACTTTCTGTGGTAAACTAGTTGCTAACCAAGGCTACAGAACAGAATCTTTCCTGTTATTTTACCCATAGCTGGAGAGAAGAGATGGATTAATACCTACCCTAATAGTATTTGCACATAAGTGAATGCAATAAACTCAACTGGAATTCAAACTCAGCTCTCTGATTTCTCATTTTGAGCTGATATCCACTGCACTACAATGCTTTTGTGCTCGTTAGAAATACTCTTAACATTGTCTTCTTTTAGGTGAGGAATATGGTATTCACTTCTCTAGGTTAACAGCTGATGTATTAATGATTATTGCTGAAAGAGTTGATCAAGCTTTAGATAAGAATAAAGCTCAGGCTGTTGCATTGTTTTTTTTTCTAAATCGTATCACCCCGAGCAAGGCGGTAATGCCACTGATGTGCAGGGGGCTACATAAGAGTAAAAAGATTAATTAGAAAAGAGTGAAGAGAAAGACGAACCAGTTAGAAAGGAGCAAGAGAAGGATGGGAATACAGGTGTGATGACAGTTGTAAAGGTGGAGAGAAAGGAAAGGATATGCAGGGTGGTGTTTGTATATCTCAAAGTCATTTGATAGGGTTTGGCATATTAGTCATCTTCACAAATTGAAAAGTTTTGGCATTTTGATTTAATCCAGTCGTTCCTTTCAAATCACATAATGAAGGTAGTATTGAGAGGGCATGCTTCCAGATACTATCATATGAATGTGGATGTTCCTCAAGGCTTGATTCTAGGTCCTATGCTTTTTATGGTCTTCATCAACAATCTTCCTGGTGTAATCAGATCCCAAGTAGGTGTTGTGTTGCTTCATTTTGGTATAATTAGAAGATAACAAAAAATTGAATTAATGATGTCTATTTTTGGTATAAAACTTTAGGTTTTTACATCAAGTTACAACCTTTAAATTTTGTGTGGATACAGGAGCAGACTAGCTAAATTCTCTTTACTGTAGGATGCTAGTAGTAAACAAGCCTATCCCTTCTGGACTCGAGTGGTCAACTGATTAGTGTCTTTTCAAATCTTCCACACAAAAACTACTGTCCTTAACTCCTACTTCTTACTCTTACTCCTACTCCTACCAAAAGAAACGGTTCCTTATTTTGCCACCCGATTTTGAATTCTTGATGTCAGTGTGTCTATCTTTTGCTATTTTTAGAACACACGCCATTTTATTAACCATAACATAGGAATCTACTCTGATAACACCACCATTTACTCTAACCCCGATAAGAAATCTGCTGAGGCTGACAAGGCAAACCTCTAATCTGTCATGGACTGAGGTAAGAAATGGGTAATAAATTCAAATGTTTTCAAAATGAAGCTGCTATCCTTTAACCACCATAGACAATCGCTCCTAGCCCACATCAGAATAGATCAGGCTAGTCTTCCTGAAAGCCAAACACTGCGCCTCCTCGGCCTAAATCTATCAGCCAACATCAAGTGGAATGCCTACATTGAATCCATAGCTAAATCTGCTGCTAAGTTGTTTAGTTTCCTGTGTAGGGCCAGGAAGTTTTTCTTGTCTGAATCCATCTTGCACAATTATAAATCTACCATCTGCCCGTGCATTGAATACTGCTGTCACATTTGGTCGGGTGTCTCTGCTATTCATCTTGGGCTACTTGACAAAATCCAATGAAGAATTTGCAATATAATTAATCATGACCTCAAAGCTCAACTTCAGTCACTTTCTCACCGACATAATGTGGCTACCCTCTGTCTCTTCTATAAATACTTTCACGGCTTCTGCTCTGATGAGCTTAGCTCCCTAGCGCCCCCTCATTATTATTTACTTGAGCTACTAGTCTAGTGACTAGGTCCCACCCTTTTACAATGAAGCCAGTCAAATGTAAATGCAGCTTCTACTCTCGCAGTTTCTTTTCTTGCACTTCTCACCTGTAGAATTCTCTTTTGTATATTTGCTTCCCTGATAGCTACAATCTTCAAGAATTTAAATGCAATACCAACTGTCATCTCCTATCTCTTTGACACACATCATTTCCCTGACAACCCTTGTATCATGTTCTTCATGCTTTCCACTCTTCTCTCATGCAGCTCTCTTCATGCCAGTGTTCTCATCCTTCTCTTACCCATTCTCTGACACCCCCTGTAACTTGTTCCTCTTTCTCATCACTCTTATGTAACCACCTGCGAACCAGTGGCAGTACTGCCTTGCTTGGGGTGAAATGATTATAAAAAAAATAAAAATTTTGGAGCAATTTTTTTAATTTATTCAGTCTTTCTTATCAAATTATGGAATGAAAGTTTTTTTTTCATTTTACATGTATTAATGATTATTGCTGAAAGAGTCTACAAGCTTTAGATAAGAATAATGAAACGCAAGCCATTGCTTTGGATATCTTAAAGGCTTTTGATAAGGTTTTGCATTTAGAACTGATTCAGTGTTTCTTATCAAAACCACTAAATAAAAATTATTCTTAATAGCTCCTCTTCATTTTTCATTAATGAAGGTTGGCATGAATCTGCTCAGTCAAAGTGACAAATTCTTTGCATTAAACTTATTAACGCTCTATCTCTGCTCTGATATCATGTACTTTATGATAAAAAACCTGTTTGCCAAAATACCTTTCATCAGTAAAACTATTGAAAAAAAAACAACAATCTTGGCACTAAACATTATTACAACTCAACATTGTGTGTGTGTGTGTGCGTGTCATGCATACCAAAAATTAAAAAATTTCAAATTAATTATTTTGAAGAGCACATCAATATATAACTTTTAGGATAAAGAATATATATATATATATATATATATATATATATATATATATATATATATAAAATCAGTGGCAAGCACTCAATGTTGGCATCATGATGGTGTGTGCAATTTCACCACTTCTTTTGATTATATCCATGAAACTTATAATGACAGGTACAGCAGACACAGCAAAGAAAGTGATACTAAAGAAAAAATGTCCTTCTCCTTCCAGAACATTCATGGATAACATCACCATTCTGGTCCTCCCATCTATGGCTGGTGTCGATGAATTGTTGCAGCCCTACCATAAGCACTTCACATGGGCGAGAATGAAGGCTAAAGCCAAAATCAGCAAGAGTTTATCATTACTTAAAAGTCCTGTCAGCAAGATTCACTTCTGTAGTGGAGGTGACATGATTCTGACAGTGAAGAGCCCTGGACAGGTGTATGAAATTCTACTGACTAATCAGCCTTGAGGTAAAGAGGTGTAGAAAGTGGCACTAGACGAACTTGAAACCATCGACGTAACCCATCTCATCGATAAACTGAATGCTTGGTGCTACCAACATGGTTTGCTACCTCTACTTCAGAGTTTGTTGCAGGTCTATGACACAACTCCATGGTGTTATAACAAAGACAAAGAGCTGAAATTGATCAAGGATTTAGTCAGTACACAGTGTGATGCAGCCAATTAACAGCCTGTAATAGCCAGAAGAACCTAAGATCTGTTTTCCCAAGGAAGGTGAACACCCTGTATGGAAGACCCAAATAACTGCCAACATGATAATAATAAGTGGAGCCCATGATTGAACACCTCTGCAGTTTTCAGTACACATCATGCAGACAGACACACATCCTGACATTGTAGCATGGTCTGATTAAAAACAGTGTCCTCTCCTAGTAGAATTAATGGCTCCATGGGAGGAAAACAGGGAGGAAGCATGTGAGTGAAAGAAAAGAATGATATGAATTGCTGTGATCTGACTACCTATTGAGGTCAGGTGCCATGGATTCCTTGGACAGTCAATTGTTTCCTTCCCTTTGAGGGTAGGCATCAATGGCTGGTGCCTAAAGCACGCTTCATATTGTCTCCCGATCACAGCTCAACAAACATCAAGTTGGATCTGGTCAAGATGAAAAATAAACAGAGTTAATTGAAACCATGCTCACAACACAACGTTACTTTCAATGTGAAACACATCTGTTTACCTTCCATTTTAAATCATTTTTAATGGTCACCACAAGTGCTTTGTGCATTGGTTAAGGATTAAAAGTAAACACTTTTAAATCATTTTTAATGGTCACCACAAGTGCTTTGTGCATTGGTTAAGGATTAAAAGTAAACACTTTTAAATCATTTTTAATGGTCACCACAAGTGCTTTGTGCATTGGTTAAGGATTAAAAGTAAACACTTTTAAATCATTTTTAATGGTCACCACAAGTGCTTTGTGCATTGGTTAAGGATTAAAAGTAAACACTTTTAAATCATTTTTAATGGTCACCACAAGTGCTTTGTGCATTGGTTAAGGATTAAAAGTAAACACTTTTAAATCATTTTTAATGGTCACCACAAGTGCTTTGTGCATTGGTTAAGGATTAAAAGTAAACACTTTTAAATCATTTTTAATGGTCACCACAAGTGCTTTGTGCATTGGTTAAGGATTAAAAGTAAACACTTTTAAATCATTTTTAATGGTCACCACAAGTGCTTTGTGCATTGGTTAAGGATTAAAAGTAAACACTTTTAAATCATTTTTAATGGTCACCACAAGTGCTTTGTGCATTGGTTAAGGATTAAAAGTAAACACTTTTAACACAACATTGAAAACTTGGTTTGCAGTTGAAAAAAAATCACAGAGACTGACATGCCTACACAAAATACTAACCTGTCTGGTGGTAAAAGTTGCTGGAAGTACTGCATTATCCACCAAAACTGTATTATCTCCCCTGGTTGACAGCTTATGAGGGCAAGACAAATGCTTTCACACATTGTATGCAAAAAATTACACAGGGTGCGATGAATAAACTGTTATCTACATTACGTAAAAATTAAATTAACACTGACACCTCTTTTTAACAGATATATTTACTAAAATTACACAAAAATATCTTGAAATACTAACAAGTGAATTTATTCAATAAAATTACCACTGGCTTCAACCTCAGCCTCCAGAAGATTTTGGAATCTCTTGCAACTCTTCTAGACAGTTTTCTTATTTGAGTTGGTAAATGCTGTCATAATCCTTGCCTTCAGTTCATCCTTGATACTACAAAGAGTTTTGTTGGTCTCTTGATCAACTGTGTCCCACACATAATAATCAAGAGGATTGCAGTCTGAAAAGTTAGGTTGCCAGATGTAAAGAGTGATGCAGGTGTAGAAATTGCCTGACAGTCATGACTGGATTCTCAAGTTTGTGATGCATGGTACAGAGTCCTATTGCCCTATATACAGGGTCTTCCAGCAGCCACCCTCTTGACCCAGGGCAGCACTACCTCCTCAAGGCACTTGATGTAAATTTGTGTTGAGTCTGAGGCCCTGTGGGAAGATGAATGGAAGGATAATATTGCCATCGCTAATGATCACTCCAAACAGTATGATGTTGACTGGATATTTGGTTTTCATCATCTTTCAGTACATTTTTTTGGGACACAGCATCCTCTGTACTGTCCTCAGATTGACACTCAAACACAATGAAACATTTATAGTGAAGCTTTTGGTGCCAATGCTAAGCTGCATGCCATTTCCAAATTTCTGGTGGAGTGAATTACCTCACAATGTTTTTTTCTTACCAATGGTGCCCAACTGACCCTACTATACTGTGCAGTTACCAAAAATGATCAGTGTGCATGCATGAAATTAAAAATATAAAATGGCTTCAATTTACCCATTGCACCCTCTCTGTGTGTGTATGTGTGGTTAGAAATGGTCTCTTGATAAAAACCCTGAGTTTCAGTCTCCAAAACTGGTTGGTGTTAGTAAGGGCATACAATAAAACTTGCTCCAATATTTTCCTGACGGATCAACTATGGAGTCATCATGAAAACCCCCGTCCAACCTATGCTAGCATGGAAACAGATGATAATGATGATGAGATGGATAGAAGGTGATATATATCAGAAAGAAACAGGAATGAAAAAACTCAGTGAAAAAGATATTAAAACATGGCTCAACATGTAAAGAGAATTCAAGATATTTAAAAAAAAAAATGATATTGTCTTACTTAAGCAGGATCAAAAAAGACAGATTTTCCAAGAATTTCACTCACCTGAAAAATATGGGAAAAAATGGTGCAAACTGTCCATTAGTTACTACTTAAGAGAAAAAAAATCACGTTCAATATACAAGCTTAAAAAATCATCAAACATGAATTTAAAAATAAGGCAAAATTCTCATGCAAGCACCTGATATCTAAAAAGGAAAAACTGCTTAATGTAACAACACAGTGGAAGGAATATGGACTATTGGATAGGCAGCTGTCAGAGTTAATAGAAATGAAAGTGAGAGGAATATTTTGAAGGTTCTGGGGCATGTTCGGATTGTTATAATGGCTTCTTCTTCTAACAAGGCACATTTTTATTTCAGAGATGCATTTACATTCTTTGGATTAGTTCAAATTATATTACCAAAGGTTTTCTTTGTTCACTTTCCTATTTCAGAGTCTGGACATATTGCATTGCATTTCCTTTATTGACTAACAAGTTACACCATGACAGTAACAAAGTAAAATATGAAATTGTTTGAGACTATATCATTTGGCAACTAACATCAAAGATAGCAGTTTGTTTGCTAACTCTTGAAAGAATTTCTGGTTGCAATTCTTTGAGTGGTTAATTGTAACTATTAGGTTTTTAAAATTTTTAGATTTATTTCATCTTATTATTGTTGCTTTTTTATGACGTATTTCCAACCTTATAATTTTATTACTAGTTTTATTCCAACTTGAAACTGTTACTTTTATATGAAGTATTTTCAGCAATATTATTTTATTACCAGTTTTATTCTATCTTAATACTGTTACTTTTATATGAAGTATTTTCAGCAATATTATTTTATTACCAGTTTTATTCTATCTTAATACTGTTACTTTTATATGAAGTATTTTCAGCAATATTATTTTATTACCAGTTTTATTCTATCTTAATACTGTTACTTTTATATGAAGTATTTTCAGCAATATTATTTTATTACCAGTTTTATTCTATCTTAATACTGTTACTTTTATATGAAGTATTTTCAGCAATATTATTTTATTACCAGTTTTATTCTATCTTAATACTGTTACTTTTATATGAAGTATTTTCAGCAATATTATTTTATTACCAGTTTTATTCTATCTTAATACTGTTACTTTTATATGAAGTATTTTCAGCAATATTATTTTATTACCAGTTTTATTCTATCTTAATACTGTTACTTTTATATGAAGTATTTTCAGCAATATTATTTTATTACCAGTTTTATTCTATCTTAATACTGTTACTTTTATATGAAGTATTTTCAGCAATATTATTTTATTACCAGTTTTATTCTATCTTAATACTGTTACTTTTATATGAAGTATTTTCAGCAATATTATTTTATTACCAGTTTTATTCTATCTTAATACTGTTACTTTTATATGAAGTATTTTCAGCAATATTATTTTATTACCAGTTTTATTCTATCTTAATACTGTTACTTTTATATGAAGTATTTTCAGCAATATTATTTTATTACCAGTTTTATTCTATCTTAATACTGTTAATTTTTATATGAAGTATTTTCAGCAATATTATTTTATTACCAGTTTTATTCTATCTTAATACTGTTACTTTTATATGAAGTATTTTCAGCAATATTATTTTATTACCAGTTTTATACTGTTACTTTTTATATGAAGTATTTTCAGCAATATTATTTTATTACCAGTTTTATTCTATCTTAATACTGTTACTTTTTATATGAAGTATTTTCAGCAATATTATTTTATTACTAGTTTTATTCCATATTATTATTGTTCCTTTCTATATGAAGTATTTCAGCATTATTATTTTATTGCTAGTTTTATTCTATTATTTCATATGAAGTAATATGGCAAACATGGACCTTTTTTATTTTAAACAAAATAGAGTTTCAACAGGTCAGTCTTTCTCTTGACATTGCTATTATTTTAACTTCTCCTTGGCAATTTTTATTGCTTTAAGAAGCAATGATTATAATTGTAATAAAGCTTAAGCATATTATGAAAGTGAATGTTCACATTTTTTTGTTCATGAGAATCTATACTAAAAATATTAAACTATTTGATTATTTATTTACAGAATCTAATCTAAACTAATTTATAAATAGAACTTTGTATGTGTGTGTATGTCCGTTACCTATAGACTCTGAAACGGCTGAACTGATTTTCTTGAAAGTTTACACAGTTGTACTATAAGAGTCTGCGAGTGTTCTTAGCTGGGTTTTGTGTAGAGGTACCCCCAATAAATATGAAAAATCGATAATCGAAAAAATCAGGTTATAGAAGGAGTGGTCCAATTTTAATCAAATTTGATACACTCATAGACAAAGACATAAGAAACAATATACAGAAGTTTCAAGGTTGCAGTTCTTACAATAGTGCAGAAAATCAATAATATATATATAAAGGCAAGATGTTTGTGTGTGTGTCTATTTTTTAGCCCTTTTATTTTAGTTTGTTGTTTCGGGTTTGGCTCTAAGTAGGTATAATTGAAGTTCTTAGTCTCAGCCATGATACCATTTACTCAGAGGACTTATTTAGCCTTCAAAATTCAGTTTATGATGAAAAAACTTATTTGATATCGATACCAGGAAATCAAAAATTGACTTACATCTATTCATTTTTCTTTCAGTCTACGGTTTCGCTTTAACTGGAAACAACTATTGCTTTTTAGTCTTTCATACCAACGCCCAAAGAGTCCATGGATTAGTTTTAAAGTTTTCATTACACCCATGCAATGCTAGGCTATACTGCTAGTAAATTTATACATACAATATTCAAAAAATTAATACAATTAGGACTACTGCAAGGCAATATTTATAATTTACCAGTTTATAAAGAAATAAATATTAAAACAATTTTTTTATTCATAAATTATAAATATTAACTAAATTATTGTATTATGTGAAACAATTCTATAGAATCCATATAATTTGCCATTTAATAAAGTGTGAGTCAATTGGCAATTTGTCAATGTTTTGTCAACAATTCCAATAAACAACAATTATTATCTTTGTTGTCAATTCTCAAGAACAAAGAAAATGTATAAATTCACTTTCATCATATGTTTAGGTTTTATTACAATTCTAATCATCACTTTTTAAAACAAACATTGCTGAGGAGTGAAGGTAGTTAAAATGATAGTGGTGTCAAGGGAAAAACTGTCCTTTTAGCACTGTTTTTTATAGGCATGACAGTTCATATTTTCCTACAAATTTATATATGATTCTCCTAAATATTAATCTACTAGCAGTATAGCCTAGCATTGCTTGGGTGTAATGAAAGCTTTAAAACTAATCCATGGTCCTGGAGCTCAGACTCTTTGGACATTGGCACAAAAGAATAGAAAGCAATAGTTGTTTCCAGTTAAAGCGAAACTGTAGACTGAAAGAAAAATGAATGGATGTAAGTCAATTTTTGATTTCGTGGTATCGATATCAAATAAGTTTTTTTCATCATACACTGAATTTTGAAGGCTAAATAAGTCCTCTGAGTAAATGGTATCATGGCTGAGACTAAGAACTACAAGAATACCTACTTAGAGCCAAACCCGAAACAAAAACTAAAATAAAATGGCTGAAAAAATACAGACATACAGGCAGATAAACAGACACACACACAAACATCTTGCCTTTTATATATATAAATATTATCAATTTTCTGCACTATTGTAAGAACTGCAACCTTGAAACTTCTAAATATTGTTTCTTTTGTCTTTGTCTATGAGTGTATCAAATTTGATTAAAATCAGATCACTCGTTCTATAACCCGATTTTTTCGATTATCAATCTTCGATATTTATCGGGGGTACCTCGACACAAAACCTAGCAAAGAATACTCACAGACTCTTATAGTATAACTGTGTAAATTTTCAAGAAAATCGGTTCAGCTATTTCGGAGTCTATAGGTAATGGACACACACACAAAATTCCATTTATAAATAAGTTTGGATATTTATTTACTGGTAGTTAGAAGCCCTAACTGTTTGTTATATATCGACAAACAACAAACACGTATATATATAAAAATATATCAAGTGATATTTTTATTAATGAACGATGGTTCGTGTAGCCTAGTGAACAGAGAGTGAGAGAGCGCTCTTCTAAGGGTTGACAGGGTGACGGGGGGGTGTCGTCGTATCTGTTCTCCTCTACGTCTCTCTGCCTAGACTGTCGTGAAATCCGTGCCTGAGGTCTTTTTATCTCCAAACCGGTACTTCCGATTTTTGCCTCGCCTACGCACGCCTACGTAATTCTCAGGGACACCTGTTCTGCTTGCCTCTTGTAGCCATTTCCGCTACTGCCGGAAATAAGGTCAAACAAACATCCGTTCCTTTCAACGGCCGGAAAACGCCCCCGCTTGCATCAGCTTCCTTCTTCGGGTGGGGCCAGATTATTATATTACATTTTGTGTAGCGTCCTGAGTGGCTGCTCTGATTAACAACTGCGTAATATTAGGGTTCTTGTAGTGCCATGATGCACATGAATAGCTGCCCCTGCAAGTTCTTTTGATGGGCGACCATGAGGCCACACTATGCTACATCTGCGTCAGTTCCTTTCCTACACATGTCATAGTTCATGACAGTCTGCTACTACTACTTACCAAAAGTAATAAACTGAAAACTCACAACTACAAATACAATGCTAGATGAGCCTCACAAAAATCACCTAAACCCCACAAAATTTCTTTCACTAACATCCATGGTGTTATGGTGAAACACACCTATTCCTCAGATAATGGACTCTTCCTCCTATATTAATAAGAGTTAACAGGAAGTTAACTTGGGAAGTTCTTTGGTGTTCTTAGAAGTTCTAGAGAGTTCTTTAGAGTTCTACTGGAGTTCAGTAGAACTATTATTTAATTCCAGTTTGGGCATAGTTGGATTAAGGCAGTTGATATTAGTCGGCAGTTAGCTGAACACTAAGGAGTCAGCTTACAGTGGAAGATTACTAAGCTCCTAACATTTTGGGTGTGTTAAGTTGATTAGCAACCAACATAGCACGATTATAACCTTCAGTGCGATAACTACTCCACAACACATGGTAGGTGTACCAACTTTTGCAGTGTGAAATTTTTCCTCCATGAAAGATCCCCAGACATCCTAGCTCTCTGCAAAGCTAACATGAACCCTCAAATCCCCTCTTCTGATTTCTCAATTCCAAATTACTTTCCCCTTTTTAGAAAAGACTCCAGCATCCATATGCATTGTCCGGGAGTTTATGTCAGCAAACATCTCTCCCTCTGGCTACGGAGGTTTCTATTGAATCTCCTGACCATCCATACATGTCTCTTCATCTTGCACTACTAAACTTAACTATCATTTCTTTCTCTGCCATTCCCCTTCTTGCTCTAACTGTCCTTTGCTGGACAGTATCTCTGATAATATAGATCAAGCCATTGCCTCTCACCTGTTCACCAACATATTTGCGTTAGGTGACTTTAATGTCCACATGCTAAGTGGGTGAAAAAAACTGTCACTGATCTAGCTGGCATCCACACCCTGAACTTTGCAATCACCCAGTCTCTCATGCAAGTAATGGACTTCTCCACATGTTTCACCAAAATGCCAGAAGGATAAGTTTCTCTTCTAGATCTCTGCTTCACTTTGATCCCTGACTCCTGCCATACCATGCAGCTCTAACCCTCTTGGCAACTCTGATCATGCTGTGGTTTCTGTTAATATCTCTCTCCACTCCACTTCTTGCCAGGGACCTCTGACCTTAGGGTCCATATGGATCATGCTGATCTCAGACAGAGTTAGTGAACTCATATTTAGGATGGCCAGAAGTTGTCAGAGTAAAACACAGAAAAACCACCAGAATAAAACAAATACTAAGAACGATATTCTCAAGGAATGGAGTATCCCAGACACTAGTCACCAACAAACCACCCAAATTTCACAACGTAAATTTATGTGCATTGGTTAAAACCAATTAGATGCATTCCATACAAGATTCTACTATAGCACCCACAGTCTAATGGTATTGGAAAAAGAATGGTACAAACCCTGAAAATGAAATTAAACACATTCTTCACCACTTACGGAAAAAATAGAAGTGTGTTTATCAAAAATGCTTCTCAGTTACAGATCTATTTCAGAATGCAGGAATAAAACTAAGCCTGTCAGCATTAATGGGAAAACAAATCAGAGCCCACGTATCTATGTCTTTGGCAATGAGAGAAAAGGTGTGGTATAGAAAGAATAAAGAGACAAATCCAGAAGAGTCAAGTTTCCTGATGCAAAAAGTGACAAAATATACAGACACATGCAGATCAATTCAGAAGCAGAGAAGAACTGGATGATTTGGGAATGGAAGGTCAAGAACAAGAAGAGGCAGAAAGTTATAAAAGTGGAACAGAGCAGGAAATGGAAAAATGTGAGAATGTGGAGATGGACAAAGAGGAAAAGGAAAATGAAGAGAGAATGAGACCATCATTAAAGAGAAAATTTGAGAGACAAGAGGAAGGACAGTACAATACAAAAATAGTCATTAGTAGTAAGAGAAAAAAGCAAGAATGTATGACTTTTCCAATTCAAGGAGGTGTAGTATTGTATGCAAATGAAGAGACCAGTATATATACAGAGTACTTTGAAAAACAGGACAAAAAATAGCCTGTCGTCACAGAGGCCATGTAGAACTGTTCTATGACTGCTGTTAGTCACACTGACATACAAAACACACACACACACACACACACACATTATATATATATATATATATAAGAAACTGGTAGTATGATTCCATTTTTCATGCATAATGCAACCGCCAGGTGTCACATATATATATATATCAACGTGATATGCCGTAACCCGTGATATGTCACGCTCAATCACCGAAGTTAAGCAACGTAAGCCTGGTCAGTACTTAGATGGGTGACCACTTGGGAATACCAGGCTCCTGTAAGCGTTCAGTGATGGATGTGGATGTGTGTTGTGGTGCAGTGGATGTTGGCTTGGAAGGAGAAATCAGTGAGCCGAGTTCAAATTCAAGTTGAGTACCCTGCATTCATTTAAGCACTAGTACCCTTGGGAAAGGTATTAATCGGTTACTTCCCTCCAGTTATGGGTTAAATAATGAGATGGGGCCTGGGGTTAACTCATCTAGTGTTGGTAGCCCTGGTGAAGCATCAAGTATTCAGCTATTTGACAAGATTATGAATTTTGCGACAAATTGTGCCAGGGTTCCAAATGCACAGGGAATACTAGATTGGTGTAGTAGGTTAGACGATATATATATATATATATATATATATATATATATATTCATTAACATAATAAAACCATAAGTTTTTCTCATTTAGATTTTTTTCTATAAAGATCTCTGTCATATGTATCTCATCCCAGATCATGCCAAAACAATCTTTGTACTCAATGGGTGCTAGGTGCAGGGTTGGGCAGTCTCTTAAACATTGAGTTCAAGAATGTAAGGTCTGCATTTCAGATGACAGTTCACAGTGGTTGACAGTAATTACCAAAGTATTGAAGTGAAATTAAATCTAAACATGATAAAGCCTCACTTGGTTTATTCTTTACTTCATTACAAATGAAATGATACTGACTTTTTTTATGCCTCACCTGACTCAATATTTTTATCCTTTTTGCTGTTATAGAATTTAAGAGGTTACATGTTTGTGTGTATTTTATAGGCGGGGTGCATTTTCATATAAATATATATATGTTTAAATAAAAGCCTAATAAAAACTTTAGTTTTAAGCACAGACTGTTTATTCTGTTCTCTATATACAGGGTGTCCCATAAGTTTCCACACATAAAAAAATAAACCTTTTTATATGAAAGATTATTTTTATTTATATAACATGCTTTACATGACAACCAATCTGTTGAAACCACTCTCCAATGCATGCCCTCCACTGCTAAAGAACATGTTCAAGCACAGCTGAAATTATGCTTGTTGGGGATATTTTGCTTGAGATGGTTTATAATTGCGCAACTTGACCCACACAAAGCGAGCGGCGGTGACAGAATCCCAGTCATAGTACTGAAGAAATGTGCCCCAGAACTCTCCTCTGTCCTCCCTCTAAACTCTATAACCTCTGCCTATCTGCTTCCTGCTTTCCTGCCTGTTGGAAGTCCTCCTGCGTAGTACCTATATTTAAGAATTCTGGCGAACACTCAGACCCCGCCAATTACCGTCCTATTAGTCTCCTTCCAATCTTTGGCAAAGTTTTCGAAGCCATTATCAACGCCGAGGTGATTCAGAATCTTATGGCCAACGGGCTTCTCTCTGACAAACAGCATGGGTTTCGCTTCACCAGGTCTACTGCTGATATGCTAACGACCATTACCGAGTACATATACCAGGCACTCGACAAGAATGGTGAAGCCCGAACCGTTGCCTTGGATATCTCCAAAGCATTCGACAGGGTCTGGCATGCTGGCCTCTTGTGCAAACTGCGGAGCTATGGGATAACTGGACATCTGTTTGACCTCATCCAGTCTTTTCTCTCTAACTGCACATTGAAGGTGGTATTAAATGGGCATGCCTCCCAAAACTACCAGATGAACGCGGGCGTCCCTCAAGGTTCTATCCTAGGTCCCACGCTCTTTCTGATCTACATTAATGATCTCCCCTACACCATTAGATCCCAAGTTGGCATGTATGCCGACGACACAACAATCTACTCCCGCATCGATCAGAAACCAGGTCTGGACGACAAAGTGAACCTCGCTGCCGTACTTGAAAGGGACCTCCAATCCGTAGTGACCTGGGGTAGGAAATGGTTGGTAAATTTCAATGCTTCTAAAACAAAGCTGTTATCAACTAATCACCATAGACAATCGCATCTACCTCCCATTAGCATGGGACAGGCTAGCCTTCCCAGAGAGTAAAATACTACGCCTCCTTGGCCTTACACTCTCGGCGGACCTCAAATGGAATGACTATATTGAATCCATTGCCAAATCTGCTGCTATGAAAGTGGGCTCCCTGTGCAGGGCCCGGAAATTTTTCCCACCTGAATCTATTCTGCACATATACAAATCTACCATCCGCCCATGTATTGAATATTGCTGCCATATCTGGTCGGGTGCCCCTGCTGCTCTCCTTGGGCTTCTTGACAAAATACAAAAGGAGGATCTGTAATGTGGTTGATACTGACTTGGCAGACCGGCTGCAGCCGCTCTCACACCGGCGTGATGTGGCTTCCCTGTGCCTCTTCTACAAGTATTTTCATGGCTTCTGCTCCGATGAGCTTAGATCACTGGTGCCGCCTAAGCACGAATTTACACGAGATACTAGATTAGCAACTAGGTCCCACCCTTTTACAGTTAAACAAATAAGATGTAACTGTAAATTCTACTCCAACAGCTTCTTTTCTCGCGCTTCCCACCTGTGGAACTCCCTTCCACAAATCTGCTTTCCCGACAGTTACAATCTCCAGGTGTTTAAATGTAGGGTCAATAGACACCTCCTATCACACTAACTCCCAACTATTCTCACAACACTCTCATCTACCCAACCCTCATTCTCGGTATCCTTACCCGCCTATCACCCACCCTCTGTCATTTCCTATATTTAATCAGCCTTTCTCCACTCTATGTAGCCCCCTGCACAGTAGTGGCAGTGACATGCCTTGCTCGGGGTGAAACGCTTATAAAAAAAAAAAAAATCTTTTCCTGATACACCATGGCCTTCAAATGCCCCCAAATGCAAAAATCAAGTAAGGTAAGGTCTTGCAATGTGGGATGCCACTGCACACTACCACAATGTCCAATCCAAACACCTGGAAACTTTTGATCTGACGTATATTTATATCAAAATGAGATGGAGCTCCACCTTGCTGTGAGTAAACTGAGAAGTTACTATACTTGTTTGGCAGGATAGAAAAATCTCTCTTGCAACATGTTAAGATATTTATTGAAATTAAGATTTCCATCAATGAAAATGGTCCAGTAATTCTGTCACCCTATATCCCAGGCCACCCTCACAATACAATGTTAAAAACCATATGCATGGAAACTTATAGGATGCTTTGCATATTTAAGATTTTTAGTCAGACCCAGAGAAAGAAAGGCTTACGGCCTATCACAATGAATACACCGGCTCTTGCTCGATCACTGAAGTTAAACAACGTTGAGTCTGGTCAGTACTTAGATGGGTGACTGCTTGGGAATACCAGGTGCTGTAGCGTTTATGGATGGATGTGTGTTGTGGTGCGGTGGATATCGACTCGGAAAGAGAAATCGGTGAGCCGAGTTCGAATTCCAGTTGAATACCCTGCATTCACTTAAGCAGTGGCACCCTTGGGAAAAGTATTAATCCGTTCCTTCCCTCCAGTTATGGGCTAAATAACAAGAGTAGGACTTGGGGACCCTGCTCTTAAAAACTAATCCCAATGAATCTTGCAAAACAAAAAAAAAACAAATAGACTAAAATAAAACAAATCAAAACAATATCAGCATTAAATGACCTAATGAAGGTTGATATGCTGGTTAAATGAACCAACCAACCAGCCAGCCAGCCAGCCAGCCAACCAGCCAGCCAGCCAGCCAACCAACCAACCAACCAGCCAACCAACCAGCCAGCCAACCAACCAACCAGCCAGCCAGCCAGCCAGCCAGCCAGCCAGCCAGCCAACCAACCAGCCAGCCAGCCAGCCAGCCAGCCAGCCAGCCAACCAGCCAGCCAACCAACCAACCAACCAGCCAGCCAGCCAGCCAGCGAAGAAATAAATAAATGACTGATTTGGATGAGGCGTAGGACAAAGGACAGAGAAATCTCAAAAGCAGATATCTACCTCCAGTAGATGGAACGCAGTTTACATATTTTACCCCTATCTGATCTTGATATGATACAAGCATAGGATGGGAGAAGTGCAAAGACATGGTATAATGACTGGGTGGATTCTTGAGATAATGGATAATCTTAGCTTTATTGAAAGTGATAAGGGAGTGAATGGGAAGATACAGACAAATGGTGAGCAATGGTTAGAGACATGTGATAATGGATTATCTTAGCTTTATTGAAAGTGATAAACTTGGAATTATTTTGAACTTTTGTTCTCATCTTGATTGATATAGGTGTTATAATAGACACAACACTTTGACCAAGTACCTTCTGGTCATCATCAGGTGACCACAGATTGGCTGATGTGGATTATCTAAGTGATTATTCTGAAATGTCCTGTGAGATCATTGTTCCTTTCATGTTGGAATTTGGTACTCTTACTACCAAGTCCAAGGATTGAACCACTAAATGATACTAACACATGTATAACCAACAACTATATCTATTACGCCACCATCTCAAAGAACTTTAGTAGTGCATTTTTGGAGCCTTTTATATTCAGGGGCAGGTGGATTTTGACAACTGGATTATGCTAGTGGGTTCGTGCCACTTGTCATAATTTGTATTTATTTCTGAGATCAGTAACTTATGGACACCTGATGATGACCAGAGTGTACTTAGTTGAAATGTTGTGTCTGTTATAAAACCTATATCAACCAAGATGAGAACAAAAGTTCAAAATAATTCCAGGATTATTGAAAATAACTAATCTCAGAAATAAATACAAATTAAACCAAACCAAGTCATTGATTCCAGTTGACTATTTGGACCAAGCCAGTCTTGCGTTCAACTAACACAATGTGAGGCAGTGCAGAACTTGGACCAAAGCAACCAACTCCACTACCAGCCAAGGGGACTGAGCATGAGTGCAGACCAGCTGTGGGGAGTAGACGTCATAGTTTGTCATGAAGTGGAAAGATTATATTGAATTTATTACTAGGACACTACTAAGAAGTTTGATTCATTGTGTGGAATCAACAACTTTTCCTTCTTGAATCTCTTTTATGCACCTTGCTGCTTTGAATACCGCAGCAACATATACAATATAGAATATATTATATATATATAATATAGAATATATTATGCTCCTTGCTGCTTTGAATACCGCTGCAACATATGGTTCAGTGCTCATGCTGCATATTTAGAGGTTCTTTTTTGTAAATACTTTCATGGTACCTGTTCGAATGAATTCTTCACTATGCTACTGAGACTTCATGAATTTAGGTGTTGTACTAGATGTGCGTCATGGTGCAGTGGAATATCGGCTTGGAACGAGAAATCGGGAAGCCGAGTTCAAATTCCAGCTGAATTCATCGCATTCACTTACGCACAAATATCTTTGGGAAAGGTATTAATCCATCTCTTCCTTCCAGTTATGGGTTAAATAACAGGACAGATTGGGTTCTATAGCCTTGGCTGGCAACCAGTCTACCGCAGAAAGCAATGGCAACCTACTGTGGGAAAATCTTCTGCCCAGTCAGTCCTGTCTCTTTCGAGACATGATCGCCCAAGCATGTTTTACGTATGGCACTTAACTGACTAGACTGACAGCAAGGTCTCATCAATATACAGTTGAATTGGTTAGATGTAGCTGCAAGTTCTATGCTAACAGTTTCTTTTCTTTAACTTCTTGCTTGTAGAACTCTCTTGTGGTTCCATGCCTCCCAGCTAATTTTGATCTTCAAAAATTTAAATGCAATGTCAACTGCTATCTACTGTCCTACTGATTATCCTTCTTTTCTTCTTTTCTTGATAATATTTTATCTTTTATTTTAGTCTTTCACACTTAGCAACACCTCGTGTCTTAGTGACTTTATTGCCTTGACTGAAGTGATATGATTAAAAAAAAAGTCAGTGTTGTGTGAAACTACCCCTAGTGGAGCCTATTTAAAGTCACTTTCTTTATCTCTTATACTAAAGTCATTATAAATGATCCGTACACTGAAGTATTTGAAGTGTTTAGTATTTACTAATTAATTTTTATGACAGATTCAGGGTACATTATATCGCTGCTTTCATTTCAGGTGCCTTTGTTGATTGACAGTTATAAAACTAAATTAAATTTTCTTTAGTGGCATTGTGAAGAGGTCCTTCAGATTTACTCCCATGTCGGACTGATTTGACCAGTCAAGATCAGTCAGTTAAGTGCCAATACGTGATACACGCTTGGGCGATCATGTCTCAAAAGAGACATAACTGACTGGGCAGAAGATTATCCCGCAGTAGTTTGCCATTGCTTTCTGCGGTAGACTGGTTGCCAAGCCAAGGCTATAGAACCCAATCTGTCCTGTTATTTAATCCATAACTGGAAGGAAGAGATGGATTAATACCTTTCCCAAGGGTATTTGTGCGTAAGCGAATGCAATGAATTTAACTGGAATTTGAACTCGGCACCCCGATTTCTTGTTCCGAGCCGATATCCACTGCACCACGACGCACATCCTCCAGTCAAGATATGTGGTTTAAATAGTAAAATTTATCATGTGACTGAATTGAAACCACATTTTGATTTGGTCTGGGTTTTTCCAAAATGTTTTTAGTCGTTTTGATCAATTTTTGTGGGTATGCAATTTTACGTTTTTTGTTTGAGTTAGTTGATGGATGATATAGGACTTGTATCCTATAATGTATTTAGTTTGTAAAGAATAAAAAAATTAAATTACAAAATAAAGAGTAATGATTGATGGGATGAGTGGCATTAGCATTGAATTCGGATACTATTTGGAACAATAAATTCCTTTCTGGGTAGTTACCATCCTTGTTGGCCCTCTTTCCATTCTCACATTACCATTAGGTGCTTGCACTTTTTGCAATATGTTAAATGTCTGTTCAAAATACACATAAATCTGAAAAGTAATGAGACTGCATGTGCTGCCGAAGCTAAGGGCATCATCCACAGTGAGTCCTTACCACAGAGCCAGACGATCAATCAGCAAAACTGCAAAGAGATCCTGTGGCATTTGCTTTGCTCAGTGTACAAGAAGAGACAAGAGTTGTGGCAGGATAAATCACAGTTGTGTCACCGTGACACTGCATCTACTCACAACGACCTGATAATGTGGCAGTTTCTGGTCAAGAAGAACATCACTTCACTGGAACAACCTCTCTATTCCCCTGATCTTGTGATGCATGAATTTTTTCCTTTTTCATAAGCTCAAAAGTATCATCAAAAAGACCCATTTTAAAAGTGTGGAGGTTGTGATGATACTGAGCAAAAGTGATGGACCGGTTGTTTGTGCTTTCACGACCAAATAGCAAATGACCAAAAGTCGTCACTGCGCTGGCGGCTCCGTGCAGATGTTCTGGTTGAAAACTAAAAATTAATTAAATATTAAATTTCCAGTTCATGAGCCTATGCAAATTTTATTTAACAGCCAATGGGAAGCCCAGAACCAAATACAAGTGTGAAATCCCAAATGAGCTGCTGTGATCCAAAAATAAGATATAAAAAGCAGATACAGAAAGCATCGACCGGCAGACTGACTCGAGGAGAAGAGAGTAATTAGTATCTCCCTTGACCAAGTCAAGTGGCTTACTAGGCTCGCCTCCCTTTACCTCTTTCCTTCTTCCCTGACCTCAAAAACTACTTACTAACCTAAGGAGCGAATTACATCAAAGACATTCCTTACTTAGACGATCCCAAATTCCTAAGCATTAATTCTCTTTCAGCATTTTATTGTCATGAACATTTTAACATCCATTGGACCTATACTTCATGTATTACTTCAATTGTAAAAACATTAATTGATATGTGTATATATAAAATGTTATTTTTCAACTCAAATTGTTTTTCTTGAATTATAATCATTTTATGACTTATATCTTCAACAAGGCAAAATTCCATTAATCTGCAATAATATACAACTACCCTTCACTAGAACGGACTCCCACTACTATCAGAAAAGAATAGATAAGCAACCCACTATAAGGTCATCAAGAGGACTGTAACAATGGAACTGAAGGGCATCCAAGAAGCATCCTTCCAGCATTTCACAGAAGTGTTGCAGAAAAGGATGGAAAAGTGCCTTAGACTTGAGGGAGATTACTTTGAAGGGGAAACCATATAGTTTGTTGTTTGTGTTACGAGGATGCATTTATATATATATATATAAAAAAATATTAATAATGCATAAAAAGTTATAGTAAGGGATTCTATTGAGTCCTACTTATTATTACAAAAAAGTTTTAATTCATGAAGTAGTTGTTAAATAGAGACATTAGGAATAGACTGGTTTGGAAATTGTAGAATGTTTGAGTAAAATCTAAAGAATTGGAGAAGATTCTAGAAATATGTAAATTAGCTGTTAGCCCCTATAAAAATAGGTTCTGGGGAAGAGAGTCAGTCAGTTAAGTGCCATACGTGATACACGTTGGGCGATCATGTCTTGAAAGAGACATGACTGACTGGGCAGAAGATTATCCCGCAGTAGGTTGCCATTGCTTTCTGCAGTAGACTGGTTGCCAACCAAGGCTATAGAACCCAATCTGTCCTGTTATTTAACCCATAACTGGAATGAATAGACGGATTAATACCTTTCCCAAGAGTATTTGCATGTAAGTGAAGGCAATGAATTCAGCTGGAATTCGAACTCGGCTTCCCCAATTTCTCATTCCAAGCCGATATCCACTGCACCACAACGCACATCCTGGGGAAGAGAGTAGTTAGTTGTTAAAAAGATTTGCTGACATTATCAACTCCAGCTTTGATTCAAGGATTTATATCCAGCTGAAGGGATCTCTAAGAAAAGTCACTGACCAACTAAAACCTGAAACTTTAAAGAGAACCTCATGGAACTATATGGGTAAATAGATATTTTTGTCTCTTTCATTGACCAAACTAATAATTATTCTTTATATACACATTTAAGGATTTCCAAAAAGTGTATCACTTAATCTACTTTGCTAACTTAACTGGGTAAAGATACTGATCCTTCCTTCCCCTTCGTAACACTTCACCTATCAGTAATAAACTCTACGTTTCTGTTTTGAATGCAAAAAAAAATTGTAAATTTTGTATATATATATCATTTTGTGTTTATCCCAAATTAAATATTTATATATGATTTAACTCTGAGTTTTGGTCAATCAATTTCTTTTTCTTTTGTTACATTTAACAATTTTGAATGTAAATAAATTGTTTGTGATACCAGTTCTGTTACTTTTCAAACAGACCTTGTAATATCATCATCAGAACTTTCTGATGTGTAATTATTTTGTATCTGTATCAAGATATTGTAAGCTCTTTTTTTCATCGATAAAAAGCTTGAAATAAAAGAAAATATACTGTATTTTCTCATTATAACTTTTTATTTTCATGTAGTTCTTCTTAAGGAAGGAGTAAACTCTAATCTTGGATATCATTACTTAAAGAAGTAAAGATGTTTTATTGCAACCATAAAGAAGCTATCATCTGGTAGTTAACTGCTTTTGAGAAAGAAATAACTTAAACAATATTTATAAATAATGTTTAATACTGAAATATTTTTTATGAGAAACAAATGTTGGTAATACTAATTTTTTTGGGCTAAATATCTATAATAAAATGCTCGAGTTGTGGTAGGACAAATCGAGGCTGTGACACCCCAACAATGCACCAGCTCATAATGCCCTAAAACATATGGCAGTTACTGGCTAAAAAGAACTTGACTGGAACAACTTCCCTATTCACCTGGTCTTACTCCTGTAACTTTTTTCTTGTCTATAATCTCAAGGGGATCTGTTTTGAAGGTGTGGAATCCATCAAGGGAAATATTACAATGGAGTTGAGGGTTTCTAAGAAGAATCCTTCCAGCAATGTGTAGAAGTGTTGTAGAAAAGGATGGAAATTTAAATTAGACTTGAAGAGAATTACTTAGAAAGAGAAACCATGTAATTTGTTGTTTGGAATTTAAATAAATTGTTTGTGATACCAGTTCTGTTACTTTTTAAACAGACCTTGTAATATCATCATCAGAACTTTCTGATGTGTAATTATTTTGTATCTGTATCAAGATATTGTAAGCTCGTTTTTTCATAGATAAAAAGCTTGAAATAAAATAAAATATATTGTATTTTCTCATAATTTTTTATTTTCATATAGTTCTTCTTAATATCATTACTTAAAGAAGTAAAGATGTTTTATTCAACCATAAAGAAGCTATCATCTGGTAGTTAACTGCTTTTGAGAAAGAAATAACTTAAACAATATTTATAATAATGTTTAATACTGAAATATTTTTTTTATATCTATCAGAACTTAAATACTATTGTTAATTCTGTAATATGATCCACTGTTTGTAAGCTTAGTAATTGCAAGCACAAATGAAGTAAAATTACTCTTACTTTTGATTAGGGTATTTTCATGCTGTAGAATTTAATGAGTTTACTGTTTTAAAAAAGGCTAAGGTAATCAGAAATGGTTTGGTCGAGTAACTGGAATAAAAAGAATAAGGGTGTTAATGTAAGGAAATTACTCTTTAAAAAATTATTTTTCATGATTGATATTTTTACTTTTTATTCTTAATACGAATAAGTAACTTCGTTGATACCCAAAATAAATGATATATCAGAAGCAAGTGAAAAGGAAGCTGTTTCATCTCCTCAGATATTTTATTTTTCGTCTTCTAGCAATCCACAGAATTGTTGCAGAGAAGGATGGAAAAGTGCCTTAGACTTGAGGGGGATTACTTTGAAGGGAAAAACTATGTAGTTTGTTATTTGGAATTGAAATAAATTTTTTTGTGATACCAGTCCTGTTACTTTTCAGCCAGACCTCATAATCCTGGTATACAATTGCTATTATTGCCAAAATATTTTAGAGCTATTACCCTTTATTTAATTTATGGGGTAGATTGTTCACATCACACTGTTCTAGGGATGTCATCTAGTTCTTATTTTATTTAGCAATGTCTTTCCAATTTTTTTTTTTTGATTGATTTTCTACAGCTTACCAACCCTTTACAGGCCATTTAAATCCAGAAAATATTATTTGATTCTAAGAATGTTTCTTTAATAATGATTTAGTGATACAAGTTTTATTAATTAACCCATAGCTGGGAGAAGAGAGGTGGATTCATACCTTTCTTCTTTGTACATGCATGTAAGTGTTTATAACAAACCCAATTGAAACTAGAACTTGACTCTCTGATTAACGATTTTGAGCCAACCATACCATGGGTTGACCCAAGCCTTGTAAGTTAAATTAGGTAGACACAACCCTTGGAAAGCCATTAAAGGTTGTGCTAGCACAAAGTCACAAGTTATGGTGACCGAGGGTACAGACTGTTGATCACACTAGATAATCCACTCTCTCCCAGAAACTGTAACTAAGGTCTGCTCAGTATAGTTGCAGTACAAACCACAGGTGGGCTCTGTGAGTGTTGAACAAACACAAATAATCCTGGGCAGATATCTGCAACTGCGGTTAGCTAGCCTTCTTAGTAGACAGGCATTCTCAGATACGAGTGGCCAGCAATACAATGCCATATTGTATTAACAAGCCAACAAAGTAGTCCAGATACATATATATAAAAAAATAATCAGGTTTTCTATTGTATGTTCTATATCTAGTTTGCAAAAAAGAGGTTTCTGGAAACTTCTGAACACACTTCATATATATATAATATCCTATGTCTATGGCACAACTTATAGATTCATGCATCATGCAATCATCAGGTGCATATTTCAAAACTGACAGTTTAATACACAGTTCTTTTCATACATTGTGCACTGTTTCATTAACACCTGAATAATAATACTTCTCATATGTATATTTATTAACTTATGTCTCTCTCTCTCTCTCTCTATCTATCTATATATATATATATATATATTAATGCAGGTTTCATTGAATAATATAGACAAGTTTTGTCTATTAATTTTGTGTAGGATCCGTTCATACCGTCTGATATACTTGATGGTGATGTCGTTAAAAGACAACAAAAAATCACAGTATTTGTTGAATTTTTTATCGGGTCTAAGCTTTCGGCTCACATAAGCCATTATCAAAGAGTAAATAATAACACACAGTAAACATAGAACATTTATATATTATATTATTCATTATTTACTCTTTGATAATGGCTTATGTGAGCCGAAAGCTTAGACCCGATAAAAAATTCAACAAATACTGTGATTTTTTGTTGTCTTTTAACGACATCACCATCAAGTATATCAGACGGTATGAACGGATCCTACACAAAATTAATAGACAAAACTTGTCTATATTATTCAATGAAACCTGCATTAATGAAAAAATGCTGCCAAAATACACACAATATATATATATATATATATATATATATATATATATATATATCGTCTCTGTGTGTGTGTCTGTTTGCGTGTGTTGAGCTGTGATTATGCTTATTGCCAAGACTTGTTTTTTTAGTGGTTTACTGATAAAAATATATTTTATCAAGCAGGTTTTTTTTATCAGGAAGTGCTCGATATTGAGATAGAGATACAGCATTAATAGGATTAATGTGGAGAAGTTTGTCACTTAACTGAGCAGAGATTAAAAAAGCCCTGAGAAGTGAGGACATCATATTAGTGGCATCATGGAACTTTGAAATTGGCATGACTCTACTCAGTTAAGTGGCAAATTTCTTCACATTAATACTAAATATATATATATTCTTTTATGTGCTCTGTCCTTTCAGGACATAGGCGATCATGGCTTTCCACATCTCCCTATCCCTGGTGGCTCTTAGCACGCTTTCTCCTGTTACATCACGCAACCCTCGTTCCGTCATCCACCTGATCAGGTCTTTCAAATGTTATCTGCTGCTTTCCCCTGTCTCTTTCTCCCTCTATCTAGCCTGTTAGTATCAACCTCTCCAAACCCTCTTTCCTCATTGCATGTCCCAAGAACTTCAGCTGATGCTCAGTATTAATTTCCTTTTCATTTCCATCATTTCCAAAACCTCATCATTGCTCACATACTTGATCCATGATATTCATAGCATCCTTCTGTAGAACCACATTTCAGCTGCTTCAAGTTTTTCCTTCATCTTCGAAGATATTGTCCAACATTCACTGCCATATTGAAGAACCGACATCATATAGCAATCCAGTACTTTCTTCTTTGTTTCTAGTGAAATTTTCCTGTTTCTTAATACTTTACTCAACTTCTGGAATGCTTCATTCGCCATGCCAATTCACCTTTGGATCTCTGTGTTGCACTTTTTGTCTTCTGTTAGAACACTTCCCATGTATTTAAATTTTTGTACCTGCTTGATTTTAGTATCCCCCACCTGTATTTGGCATTTTGGGCTGGCCTTTTTACTGATTACTATAACATGCATCATTTAATAGTAAATGTAATTTAAGCTGATGGAAAAAAAAAACAAAAAAAAAACGAAAGATTTTTGGTAAGAAATGTCTTGGGATAAGAATTGAGATGACTGGAAATTCAATTTACACAGCTGATTTATTATTATGTCCAAGGTTTTCACAAATTCCATAAGATAACAAATGTCCTTGTTTCTTACCAATCTTCCACATTTTGCAATCTGCCAGTATTCTACAACTAGAGCTGAGTGTGTGTGTGTGTGTATATATATATATATATATATATATATATATATATATCTTGCTGAATGACACATATTTTTGTAATCAAAATTTATCGTAAATAATCAAGCCAGGAGATAAAAATATATAATACTGTTTAATTAAAAACAGAATATCTACTTAAATATGAGTATCGATCAAAAATAATGTTCAAACAAATCATTTCAAATTGTCGCTTGTTTATAACCAAGTTTTGTTAATCTTCATTAATTTCCATAACATGTTTACATTTGTTGGCATTACGATACATTTCAGAGCAGATATGGTTGTTGCGATGAATCAGAAATTGTGTTATATAGGCTTGATTAAAACCTCGTTTAGACTGGAGGTCATTCATGGTCGAGAGGTTTAAGACATTGCCAGATCAAATGGTAACTTCCTCTGTGTAGAGAGGGGTCACAGGTTCATATCCTGCTAAATGACACACACACACACACACACACACACACACACACACATATATATATATATTTATATATATATATATATATATATATGCTGGTTCAAATAGGTTTGTGTATCAGTGATATTATTACAGTGGTATTCATTATATTATTCAAGAGCAGTCTGTAAGTATCTTGATGAAACATTTCCTAAGAAATGAATTGACCAAAGAGGTCTAATTGACTGGCCAGCAGGTTCACTTGACTTGATCTTAACGAATTTATTTCCTTTGAGGAGTACTCAAGGACAAAGTTTATAATTGAAAACCAACAAGTGTTAATGATTTGGAAAATTACATAAGAGATGCATTTTAAGAAATTAATACACAAAGAGACTTGTGCAAAAATGTTTGTCAAAGCCTGAAGGTTGGACTTCAAAGCTGTGTAAATGGCAATGGACAACAGTTTGAGCACCTGTGTTGATAAAACTTAAGCGCTTTGTATTACTGTACATAATATAATTTAATTGCCAATGTAAAAATTGTATTAGTAAATATAATTGTATATATAATCTCAAAATAAATATTATCATTTACTGTCCACCAATTTTAGACCACCTTGGATATATATTTAAATGTCAATGTAATAATTGTATTAGTAAATATAATTGTATATGTAATCCTAAATAAAATGTTATCATTTACTGTCCTCCTACTTTTGGATCACCCTGGATACATATTTAATTGTCAATATAATAATTTTATTTGTAAATTGTTTACATTATTTAATGAAACATGTTGTTTCCGGCTTTTCTCTTTTCCAATCTTCTCACTTTGGTTTCTTTTTTTTTTTTTTTTTTTTTTTTTCAATTGGAGTAGATAGATCTATCTATCGCCCGGTTCCCACTCCACCCACATCTATTGAACAGGTTAAGAGGCTCATCCCTTGTTTCCTGTTTAGGATATGGTTTCCGGCTTTCTCTTTTCCAATCTTTCACTATTACGTAGCCCCCTGCACATCAGTGGCGTTACTGCCTTGCTCGGGGTGATACAATTAAAAAAAAAAAAGTGTATATGTAATCTCAAAATAAATGTTATCATTTACTGTCCATCTATTTTAGACAACCGTATATATATATAAAGAAACATTGAGGTCTACACACAGTAGCAACAGTCTGTTTCAAGCTTAAATGTAATCTTCAGGCCATATATATATATACATATAAGGGTGAATGGCAGACCTGTAAATACAGAGAGGATAATCAGAAAGATTTGATCCAATTAATAAAAAAATTAATCAATTATTAATTAAATAAAAATAGAGACTTTGATGGATATTATCCAGAGCACTACTGAGTGGAAACCTCAACATATAGTTAGACAGTTACAAATCAGAATTTATTTCAGCTATGTAACATTCTGGGTATGACAATAAACTGCATCTGGCAGCAAGGCTTCTGATTGGGAGGTTGTGAGGAGCATGAAACCACTTTTTAATTGCTGTTGTTCCCAGGTCCACCCTGACCCAGTGTGATAGCAGCTATGGACAAATATTTAACTCTCACCAAACTGGGGTCAAAACACTATGAAAGTAAAAAATAGACTTTGATAGAAATATATACCTAAATATAGACTTATAGAAAAATATACGTTTTTGAAGAAAAAAATTACCAACAATAATTTACCATAACACATTTATAAAAGGAAAAAAAATATTGTCATAATACGTTTTTGAAGGAAAAATTTATTACCACCAATACATTTTTGAATACAAAACTAGATAGCATCTTCAGTTTTCTAAAATAAAAAAGAAATTTTTATATCAAAATCTGACTAAATAAACTTTTTCACTTTAACCAAACATTAAAAAAAAAAAATGCCTTAAATCCTACCTTTTTAAAGAAGTTAAAAGCAAATACCTCTGCTACATTGTTCTCCACCCAATCCAAATTTTCAACTTCATGGTTCAACCTAATTCTCACTTTTGACTGAGCAATATTGACACGCCTACAAGCATATTGTTCATCTTCCTCCAACCACTGCTTCTTAATTTTCTGAATAACCATGAATTCACCTTATATTTTCTAAAATAAATCATTTTTACCATTTATTTTTAAAATATCACCTGAAGAAGAACAATATTGTTCTGAAACATGAAAATTTTTATGTAGTGATATAATGCTTTTATAAACCATTGTAATAACAAAGTTAAAAAATATATATGATAGAATAAAGTAAAGCACAAAGTAGAAAATGTATCTCAATCTAACATGTTTCAATTTTGTTAAAGCTTCTTCAGAGATTGAGGTAAAAAGGAAACATTTTTACAAAGAGACAATATACTAGTATGTTGTGATTTTGGGTTGATACGCATGCATACATGTAAACAGACAAGTGTTCCTATACATACGCACACGTACTAAATATTCCATAGAGACACATTTAAAAATAATTATCTATTACTTTAATACACATGACATATATCTGATCAATAAGAATCAATTTGTCAAACAAAGGTTAGAGTTTTTGTAGGCTTATGCTAACCCCAGAGGAAGGTCATCTATGCCAAAGGTCATCTATGCCAAAGAATAAACTGAATTCCTGTATGTTATCCAAATTTTTAAAATATATTTCACGAATAAAAATGCATCCTTTATGGCGGCAAAATATGGTAATTCTTGTTTTTGCATGCATGGAGCCTTTCATTTTTTTATACCAACTCTTCTCGTGGAAATAAACTAAAAACTTAAAAAAAGCTATCTGTTCTTTCCAACAAAAGCAAAAATAAAGTTGACGATATGGAAGACATTAAATCAATATCTCCTTAGCAATTCCGAACTGCTGCTTGAAGGAGGGAAAATGTTTCTCAAAACATCTTTAGTGCTTTCAAAAGCTCAAAGAACCTTCAGGAAGAAGAATATCAGTTTTCTTGAAAAGAAAATTAAATTTAAAACCAATTTTAATGAGTTTTGTGGGGGTTTTTTTTGACATTTTTGTAAAAATGGTAAAGGTAATGATGATATTAGTCATTTCAATTGCAAAACTGACTCCCAAGAGGATGCTTCCCTGATTGATACAATCGTAATCTGTTTAAGTTTAGGGTTATTTTTACCTTCCTTCATATATCCTTATAAAATGTGCTTCTTACTCTGTAAGCTTCTACTTCAAGTCTCTCTTGGGTACAGAATGATCATCACTATAAAAAATAAAAATGGTTTTACTATAGTAATGCAGTGAAAGTGATTTTATGATAGGAATGAATTGGAAATACTTTTCCTCTGAAATTGTATTAGAAATGATTTTACCATAAAAATGAATTAGAAATGTTTTTTCTAAGGAATTGCATTGGAAATAATTTTACTATAAAAATGAACTGGAAATGGTTTTTTATGGAATTGTATTGAAAATGATTTTACTTTGGAATTGCATTGAAAATGACTTTACTATGGGAGTGAATTGAAAATAGCTTTTGCTAATCTTCATGGGTTGCTTTCTTTGGCGGCTCTTCAATCAGAAAAGGGGCAGCTTACCTGGAAGTGGCAGAGTGCAATTTTGGATTGGGCACACACGTGGAGAGCAAAGAAGTCTGAAGAAAACATTTCCATTACATGTCCAAGTTCTTTTAATTTGAATTTACAAATTTTCTCTGGGATCGAGAATATTAGCCATTTCCCTACAAGGAAACATTCAGTATTCACTGACTGAGCAGCCGAAACTGTTTTTGGTTGGAATTTACAAAATGTTTTCTTTATAACAAATTTTTCAGGAAAAAAAAGTTTCTAAAGTGAAGAAACTGCTATCACTCTTTCCAATATTGATATGGTTTCTTTGTTCTTAATTTGTTTGTTTTTTGAAGTAGTCTGAAATGTCAACATTATGACTATATCATTAGATAGACTAAACTATCACCCGGTTCACACTCCACCCACGTCTATTGAACAGGTGAAGAGGCTCATCCCTTGTTCCCTGGTTAGGATGTGGTTTCCAGCTTTCTCTTTTCCAATCTTTTCACTCTTACATAGCCCCCTGCACATAAGTGGTGTTACTGCCTTGCTCGGGGTGATATGATTAAAAAAAAAATTTTCTCTTTGTGTTAATTCTGCAATCCATTTTAGTTGTTGTTGAATGTCCTCAAGTGATGTGGTTTCTGTTAATTAGCAAAATGGTTTGCATGTGATTCTGTATCACCATTTCATAAGGTTTGAATAGGTACGTTCTTCACCAAGACCTATAGGTTGAGTTCAATGTTGATAGAAAGCTTGAGATTGCTGTGACTTCAGCTGGAGTAACACCTGAAAGTTTTGTAGCAGTTTGTCCTATAATAAACAATGATTTGACTCTTTCTAGCTAATGAAAGATGTGGGCAAAGATATCTTCAATTGAATAAATAAAAGAGAGACAGAAACATATAAAAGAGAATAACAAAGAAATGAGAGAGAGAGAAACGAGAGAGAATAATAAGGAAAGAGTGAAATATTATCATCTCAATAAATATGAGAGAAACAGAAACATACAAGAGAGGCAATGTAAGAGGTAAATATCTCCAATTCAATAAAAAAGAGAGTTAGAATAAGACAAAAAGTGAAACATGTCCGGAATCAATAAGAGTGACATAGAGAGAGATAAGTGAAAAGTAACAAAATAATGAGAGAGAAAAAGAGAGAGATTAGTGAAAAAGTAACAAAATAATGAGAGAGAAAAAGAGAGAGATTAGTGAAAAAGTAACAAAATAATGAGAGAGAGAGAGAAATTAGTGAAAAAGTAACGAAATAATAAGAGAGAAAAAGAGAGATTAGTGAAAAAGTAGCAAAATAACGAGAGAAAGAGAAAATTAGTGAAAAAGTAACGAAATAATAAGAGAGAAAAAGAGAGAGATTAGTGAAAAAGTAACAAAATAATGAGAGAGAAAAAGAGAGGAATTAGTGAAAAAGTAACAAAATAATGAGAGAAAGAGGAAGAGATAAGTGAAAGAGAAACAAAATGAGAGAAAAAGAAATAAGTGAAAAGTAACAAAATAATGAGAGAGAAAAAGAGAGAGATTAATGAAAAAGTAACCAAATAATGAGAGAAAGAGAGAGATATGTAAAAAAGTAACAACATAATGAGAGAAAGGGAGTGATAAGTAAAAAAGTAACAAAATAATGAGAGAAAGGGAGTGATAAGTAAAAAAGTAACAAAATAATGAGAAAAAGGGAGAGATATGTAAAAAAGTAACAAAATAATGAGAGAAAAGGAGTGATAACTAAAAAGTAACAAAATAATGAGAGAAAGGGAGTGATAAGTAAAAAAGTAACAAAATAATGAGAAAAAGGGAGATATATATAAAAAAGTAACAAAATAATGAGAGAAAAGGAGTGATAACTAAAAAGTAACAAAATAATGAGAGAAAGGGAGAGATAAGTAAAAAGGTAACAAAATAATGAGAATAATTGATAGAAAAAAGAGAAAATAATATAGAATGTGTGAATTATCTCAAACCCAAAAACAAAAAGAGAAAGAGAGAGAATAAGGAAAAAGTAAAATATCTTCAACTGAACAATTAAGAGAGAGAGAGAGAGATAGTAAAGGGAATAACAAAATAATGAGAGAGACTGAGAGAAATGGGAGTGAATAATAAAGAAAGAGTGAAATCTTTCAAACTCAACAAAACAATGAGAGAAAGAGAAAACTGAGCAAATAATGAGGAAAGATTAAAAGATCAACAAATAAGAGAGAGAGAGAGGAGGGAGGGGTGGAGTAGTGAAGAGAATAATGAAAGAGTGGAATATTTTCAAGTCACCAAATAAGCGAAAGAAATTAGAAGAGAAAGAAGGAAAAAGATTGAAATTTTTCCAACTTTAATAAAATGGAATATTAAAAATCAAATAACCCATTGTACTAAAAAGAGCTTTAAGGTACAAAATTATTCATATTATTGATCCATTCTTACAGTAAGCAAATAAATAAAATTTGAATTAATACATTTTATCTTTAAATTGCTTGAATAAATTTAGATGGGTCTTGAGAGACAGGGAGAAATAATTGCAAAACACTTGGTTTTATTGATTCTCTGACATAACTCAGAACTAACATCTAATAAAATCTATAATGATGTACAAAAATTTTAATTGCTTTTGTCCCTTCTGTATTTTATAACCAGTTTATTAAAAAATGCCATATCCTTAAAGACATAGTCATGATTTTTCAAAGATTCCTTTTCTTCATTGCCTGAGAATTGCCACAACTTCTAAAGAAAGATGGTAGGGTGGTTTCCCATTGTCTTCTCCACAGAGTCCATTTCTTTATTGTCTGCAAATTGCCAAAACTTTTTGAGAAATATAATAAAGTGAGATCCCATTGCCTTATGCAGACATTCCTTTTTTTTATTTTCTGCAAATTATCACAACTTTTTAGGAAAGATAGTGAAGCAGTTTCCCATTGCCTTATGCAGATATTCTATTTTTTTATTATCTGCAAATAGTCAGAATTTTTTGGGAAAGATAGTGGAGTAGTTTCTCATTGCCTTATGCAGACATTCTTTTTTTTATTATCTGCAAATTGTCACAACTTTTTGGGAAAGATAGTGGAGTAGTTTCTCATTGCTTTATGTAGAGATTCTATTTCTTTATTATCTGCAAATTTCTAAAAACTCTTGAGAAAGATAGTGAAGTGATTTCCTATTTAATTGCCTTCTCAACAGATTCCATTTCTTTATTATCTGTGAATTGCCATGACTTCTTGGGAAAGATAATGGAGTAGTTTCCCATTGCCTTCTATGCAATTTTGAATTCAGAGTTATCCTTCTTCTAGACTAGATGCATACAATACTAGAGTGCTCATTCTGCTATTTAATCCATAGCTAGGTAGAAACAAGGTGGATTCCCAAGGGCCTTAAGGTGAAACTGAGCATAACAGACACTGATAAAATTTGAACATGGGCTGGCCAATTCCAGCTTTTTCATCTGCTAACCACTACACTACTTGCACATATGAACCAAATCTACTTTTCCCTAAAAATAATAATAATGAGACAACTGAGAGAATAGATGATAATTACGAGAATTTTACGTGTTTTTTCTAGCTAGGGAAACTTTTGCCAAGAAGCCCTCAAGAGATAACTAGTGCTATAATATTTATCTATACTTCTGAGTTGAGGTAGTATTTATATTATTTACACTGTTTAGACACTTGTCCTCATCTTTATTGACACATTTTTTTCAGGCGTTAATCCTTTATTTTGATCCCTGTGGTATATCATTCTCATTCCATCTGCAATGCAACTTCTGGATGCCATGTAGTTATCTCCCTTTAACTCAACTCTTTAAGCTATTTGTTCCCCACTGTTGGAGCCAGGTGTTGAACTCACACCTCTTTGGGTCAAGTC
Source organism: Ascarosepion bandense (assembly GCA_037127315.1). Lineage (NCBI taxonomy): Eukaryota > Metazoa > Mollusca > Cephalopoda > Sepiida > Sepiidae > Ascarosepion > Ascarosepion bandense. The sequence goes on from JBBBDQ010001774.1 coordinate 510,728, forward strand.
ACTGGAATTAACCAATATACTCCCATGATCTGAAAAAGGGTTCAGTTCAAAATTCTTAGCACTTGAAGAAGGCTGGAGCATCCAACAACCAAAACATTATATTATAAATATGGCAATAAAGATGAGAGCAAAGGTCTGAACAGTCTAAATAATGTAGAACTATAATATTTAGTAAATTAAGTAAAGTTTAAGTGATTTATCTGGTTAGATGATTCAAACATCTGACCATGACAGTCGCTTCTTTCTGAAACGCTTGAATCAGCTGATCAGATAGTAATTTTAACTGTAAAATGTTGAGACCTAACTTTCAATCTAGTGTTGTGATTAAATTCATAAAGTTGTGGTACCAAAAGAAAAAAAAAGACATTAGAACAATTACTATGAAAATATTTATAGAAAAGGCAGAGGCATGCTATGTTATGGCAATGAGAAAAGCAACTGAAACTATGAGTTTGAGTTTTGTTTAATGGTATATCAACCTCTGTGAGTTATTTAATGCCAAAAAGGTAGGGTTTTAAGATATTTTTTAATGTTCAGTTATAGTGATAAGGTTGATTTAGTCAGATTTTGATGAAAATTTTAATTTTTTAAATTTTTTTACTTTCATAGTGTTTCGACCTCAGTTTGGCAGTTAACTATTAATCCATAGCTGGGACCCTAACAGGTGCTACCACTCCAGGTCAGGTTGAAGCTGGAAACAACAACAATTAAGAAGTGGTTCCATGCTCCTCATAATCTCCCAATCAGAGGTCTTGCTGCCAGATGCAGTTTACCGTCCTACCCAGGACTAACTGAAACTATGATTTCAGGTCTGAACTGATAATGTTGAATTAAAGAGGAAGTGGCAAGAAGCAAAGGTTATAAGGATAGGGAAAGATACATAATGATTGACCCTTGACTTGAAGGGATTAAGAATTTGTCTCACTAGTTAGACATTCTTGGGAAATGCTGTCTATCTGGAACATTTTGGATACAAGGGGAATTCTAAGTTACCAGCAATGATTTTCTTTTATTATTATAATCATGGGTATTTTATTTACTGTAATCTCTTACTTTCTGGTCAGCAATATAGTGAGATTGCTTTCTATATACAGTAAGGTTTTTCATTGGCATGGTCAAGATTGCATTTGTTATAAAACGGAATGCCATATCTCCTTTGATTTACAGTTGCTTACTGAAAACACACAAAATCTGTGTAGCACACATACAATTTTGGCTTTAAATTGGATTTCTACATTCTGTCGCAGAAACCCATTAAAACAGGCTCCGAGTTCCCCTTGCTAAATTGTTGTTTGATTGGTCTGTAAATAGAAGCATTATGTTTTTGCCTACATCCGCACAGCCAGATCACTAACATGACAAATTTCTTTTTTTCACACACATATATGTGAAAATATTAATCAGTAAATAAGAACCCTGGAAAACATAACTAGAAACAAAACCAGAGAAATCTAACAAGCCCATGGCCATATCTGACTACTGAGTTCGATCCTCACTGGGTGCACTATACATTTGGTCTTGTGCTACATCTAAGCTGCACTTGGGAAAATTACATAGATAAAAATACAGAGTTATGACGACGACCAGTATTACAGATAAATTAATAGATAGAGAATTATTATAGTTGCTTTTTCCAGTAGATGTCAGTATTTTTAAGAGATTAATAAACAAATACAGGTAGGTTGATAGGTAGGTAATGAAGAAAGATAGGAGACATAAAAATTATAGAGACATAGATGGGTAATGATCAGATATAGAAAATGAGCAGAGATATGTAACAGACATAGATAATGAGTGTGTGTGTATATATATATATATATATACATGGCCATATCTGACTACCAGGCACACCGGGTACGGGTACGGGCTGATCCGTGCAATCATAGTGAAAATCCGGGCAAGGAAAAATGTCTTTGTCAGAAATCAAACTAAACACTTCACAAAGAAAGAAAAAAAGAAAAACAAAGAAAACATCCAAATGAACGCAGTAAAAATCTGTTTGTTTAATTATTAATTTTGGGAGAAAAGACTGGTTATACTCAGAAAATCCGAACCCAATTTCCTGCTTTCGTTCACGTTCTGTGCCTAATTTCCATTGGAACAGCCGAAAAAATCCTCAAAAATCATAGTTTCTGAAAACGGATGACACTGATGACGTCATCACATTGTCAACTAATAAATCCAGGCAATTTTCTCTGTGCCTGGTGATTTTTTAGCATCAGCTACAGCCCTGAACAAGTCTATGTGAAATTTAATTTTGCTATATAAATCGCCAAGAAAATTAAATTCATCAGAAGGGCTTACTGACTGCTACATGGCTGGTTGATTAGTAACACCCCTGCCTTACCTTCTCACCCACTGTCACGTCAAATCCTTAACCCTCTTTCTTATACATTGTCAACAAAGAACAAAAGAAGGAACAACCTGTCAACGTCACGATTACTACTATGGAAGGAAAGAGAGCACATCACAGATCTACCAAGTACCCAAATCACTCTCAGAGTGAAACATATTTGTTTCCTTTCCTCTTCTCTCAACCTTTCATCCCATTCTCTCTAAGGACAACTGCTTTGGGAAACCGCAAATATCCTCGTGAACATTATATAAAATTACAGACACCAGTCTAAAACAAATTTATACTAACATCTGACGCCAACCAGCTAAGAATTTAGGACAACCAAATTTGTAAACCACTCATCTGTATTTATCCAATAAATGAGATAAACTGTATTTGTCATATTTCTTCTTGCAACCATACGCTTTTTTATAATAAATTCTAAAAGCTGAGTAGAGTATTGAGTATTACCGTTATGTGGGTACTTTTGCCACACCTTGTACAGGTTTCTTATTACAGTATAACCCGGATATAAGAGAGATTTTCTCTGGTCCCAAATTAGGGTCTATGGTAATGTATATAAAATAGACCAAACCCAGATATAAGAGAACTTTTGTCCAGTCCCGACAACTCTCTTATACCAGGGTTACACTGAAAGATTTTTTTTATTGATTTGATTTTTATGGTTTACTAGCAGTATAGCCTAGCGTTGCTTGGATGTAATGAAAGCTTTAAAACTAATCCATAGTCCTGGAGCTCAGACTCAGCCTAAAGAATATTTGTGTGAAGTTTGGTGAGAATCGGATAAAAATTGTGGAATTGTATAAAGGACATACAGACAGATAAACAGACACATACACAAACATCTTGCCTTTTATATATATTATCGATTTTCTGCACTATCATAAAAACTGTAACCTTGAAATTTTTGAATATCGTTTCTTATGTCTTTGTCTAGGAGTGTATCAAATTTGATTAAAATCGGACCACTCCTTCTATAACCCGATTTATAAATAAGTTTAGATTTAGATAGATCAACTTTGGCAGATTATTTAAAGCAAGAAAATATTTTTAGATTTTAAGAAATTGGTTTGGCCTGATTTTTTTTTGTTGTTTTACAGCATATCAACCTCAATGGGTTACTTAATGCTGACAAGACTTTTAGGATAGCATCATTTGAATAGAATATGTATTATTTGTAAGAAATCAGTACGTAGATCAGATTTCATTAACATATTTTTGTAAAAAGCGTTTTGTCGAGAGTCAGATGTATTGCTGGTATATATATTTTTATTTAAAAATATACTGCTGTTAATATTTTTTTTAAACGTCTTGTTGATAATATTTTTTCTTCATAAATATATTACTGGTAATATTTTTTTCTTTCAAAAATGTATTGCGGTCAATATTTTCTTCTCTAAAAATATTGCTGACATTTTGCATCATAAAAATCTATTTTTATTCTATCATAGTGTTTTGACCCCAGTTTGTGGGTTAACTATTTACCCATAGCTGGGACCCTAACAGGTGCTACCACTTTGGATCAAAGTGGACCTGGGAACAATAGCAATTAAGAGGTGGTTCCATGCTCCTCAAAACTTCCCAATTAGAGGCCTTGCTCCCGGAGGCAGTTTATTGTCAAACCTAGGATGTCTCATTGGGTTTTTTTTTACTCATTTGCAGAGGTACAGTTGATATATTCTGAAGCCCTAGACAACAGGGCAGGTAAGAATTTGGTAGGGAGGATAATAATGATATTACTGATACAAGTTCTTATATTTAAATCTTATCTGGAGGGGGAAGAGATAGATTCATACTTTTCTAAAGGGTATTTGCACATAAGTGAATGAACCTGACTTGAATTGGAACTTGGCTCTTTGATTTCAAATTGCCAGCTGTTATCCAGTACACCATCCACACAACCATCTTAAAGTGTCTGGTATTCCCAAACAGTTAACCATCTCAGTATTGACCTAAACATGTTATAGATAGTGATACTTGAGAAAACATCTCTGTTTTTAAACATTGTAATTCAATGTGCGGGATGTGCGTTGTGTTACAGTGGATATCGGCTCGGAACAAGAAACCGGGAGGCCGAGTTTGAATTCCAGCTGAATCCATTGTATTCACTTACGCACAAATATTCTTGGGAAAGGTATTAATCCGTCTCTTCCTTCCAGTTATGGGTTAAATAGCAGGACAGATTGGGTTCTATAGCCTTGGTCGGCAACCAGTCTACCACAGAAAGCAATGGCAACCTACTGTGGGATAATCTTCTACCCAGTCAGTCATGTCTCTTTCGAGACATGATCGCCCAAGCGTGTATCACGTATGGCACTTAACTGACTGAATTCAGTGTCTAAATTCCTCTCTCTCTCTCTCTTTCCCCATTACTTTTTTCCTTTACTTTACTTTTATTTATTCCGAGAGACCCATTCAACTATCGCCCTATCAACCTTCTACCAATTTTTGGGAAGGTTTTCGAGGCCATTATTAATGCTGAAATAGTTTAGCATCTTTCTGCCCATAAACTCTTCTCCGACAGGCAGTATGGCTTCCGCTTTGCCAGGTCCATAGCCGACATGCTAACAACTATTACGGAGTATATGCTCCAGGCACTCAACAAGTCTGGCGAGGCTCATGCTGTTGCTCTGGACATCTCTAAGGCTTTTGACAGGGTTTGGCACGCTGGCCTTCTATGCAAGCTACGGGGTTACGGTATTACCGAACGATTGCTTGATCTAATCCAATCTTTCCTACATAACCGCATAATGAAGGTTGTCTTGAATGGGCATGCCTCCACACCCTTCTGTACAAATGCTGGTATCCCTCAGGGCACTATCCTAGGCCCAACACTCTTCCTTATTTTCATAAATAACCTCCCAGACAAGATCAAGAGCCAGGTAGGCATCTATGCGGATGACACCACAATTTACACCCACATCAGTAAGAATCCCAGCATGACGGACAAACATAATCTCGCCGCTGATCTTGAGAGGGGTCTACACTCTGTGGTGAATTGGGGTAAAAAGTGGCTCATAAATTTCAATGCGTCTAAGACCAAGCTGCTGTCTGTCAATCATCATAGGCAACCTCTCCTGCCTCCCATAAGCATGGACCAAGTGAGTCTCCCCGAGAGCAATACTCTGCGCCTCCTCAGTCTTACCCTCTCTTCTGATCTGAAGTAGAACCACTACATTGAGTCAATAGCTAAATCCACTGCTAGGAAGGTTGGGTCACTGTGTCGGGCCAGGATGTTTTTCCCATCTGAAATCATCCTGCATATATACAAATCAACCATTTGTCCATGCATGGAGTACGCTGTTCATCTCTGTGTTCTTGACAGGCTCCAAAGGAGAATCAGTAATGTGATAGGTACCAACTTGGCAGCTTGACTACAGCCACTTCCCCACCGACGAGATGTGGCTTCCCTGTGTCTGTTCTATAAATACTTCCATGGCTTCTGCTCCAACGAACTGGTGCCTTTGCACTGGTGCCTTTGCAACAGGTGCTTACTCATGCAACCAGACTGGCATCTGGGTCACAGTTAGATCAACCAAATGCCAACAACAATTCTACTCCTGCAGCTTCTTTTCTCACAGTTCCCACCTGTGGAACTCGCTTCCTTATTCTTGCTTTCCTGACAGCTACAACCTCCAGGAATTTAAATGCAAGGTCAATACTCATCTCTTAACTAGTTGACCCTAGTTCTTTCCACACCGCCCTGTATATCCTTTCCTTTCTCTCCACTTTTGCAACTGTCATCACACTTGTCTTCCCATCCTTCTCTTATTCCTTTCTAACTGGTTTGTCCTTCTCCACAATCTTCTAATCTTTTTCTCTTTGTCGCTCCCTGCACATCAGTGGTGTTACCACCTTGCTCGGGGTGATATGATTAAAAAAAAACAAATAAAGAGATAGGAAGAGACAGGATTAAGAAAGAGAGAGAGAGAGAAATAGACAGGAAAAAAAGAAAAAATGAGAGGAGTAAAGAAAGAGAGAGAGAGAAATAGACAGGAGTAAAAAAAAAAGAGAGAAAGAGAGAGAGAGGAATAGACAAGGGCAAAGGAAGTAGTAAGATAGAGAGGAATAGAAAGGAGTAAAGAAAAAAGAATGAAAGAGAGAGGAATAAAGAAAAGTAAAGTAAAGGAAAAAAGTAGGTGGGGGAGAGAGAGAGGGAGGAATAGACAGGAGTAAAGAAAAGAAGCAAAACTTTTTTTTCCCCCAGAATATATCTGCTGAATTGGAGAAGCATCTAATGTACCTCCATAACAGCTTTAAGCCAAATGCACCCGCTACTTGCAATTGTGCCCACACCTGAAAAATGCCTGGATAAGGATATTCTAATTCAGCCTTGTCAAATATGCAAAACACATTGCCAGTATGCCTAATTCTAATTTATAGGTTTTATAGAAGAAAGTAATGATATTAATTTTCTTTTAAATTCTTAAAAGGACTGCAGTGTTTATTTATTATCTTTTAATGGAATATGTTAATCTGAGAAGGTATTCCTTTGAAAAAATAAAAGATGAAAATGACAACTATGTAAATACACTTGTAAAAGCTTCTACTAAGACTTTGACTGTGAACCTGGTGCTCTAGAAATTTTTTTTAATTGGACGCTTCTGCTCCTAAAGCCATTCCTGCATTTAACTTTATGTGAAATGAGTTTCGACTTAATGCATAGTGATGAAGAATGTAAAGAAAAAAAGAAAGAAAGGAGAACAATATGTAAAAATAAGTAATAAAGATAGGAAATAAAAAACAGAAGAGAAAGAAAAAAGAAAGGAGGAGAGGAATAGACAGGAGAAAAGAAAAAGAGAAAAGAAAAAGAAAGTGACAGAGGAAAAAATAGAAGTAAGTAAAAAAAAATATAGAGAAGAGCAGACAGGAGTAAGAGAGAGCAAGAGGGGAATAGAAAAAAATAGAAAAGAGAGAGAGAGAGAGAGAGAGAGAAAAAAAGACAGGAATAAAGAAAAAATGAGAGAGAGAAGAATAGACAGGTAGAATAGAAAGAGAGAGAGAAACAGACAGGAATAAAAAAGAGAGAGAGAGAGAGAGGAATAGACAGGAGTAAAAAAAGAATGAGAGAGAGGAATAGACAATAGCAAAGAAAAGAGGAATGAGAGAGAAACAGACAAGAGTAACAAAGAGAGAAGGAAATAGGAGTAAATAAAAAAGAAAAAGAGAGAAGAACAAACAGGGGTAAAGAAAAGAGAGAGAGAGAGGGGAATAAATGGGTGTAAAGAAAAAAGAATTAGAGAGAGGAATAAATAGGAGTAAAGAAAAGAAGAATGAGAGAGCAACAGACAGGAGTAAGAAACAGAGAGAAGAATAGGAGTAAATAAAAAAGAAAAAGAGAGAGAAGAACAAACAAGAGAAAAGAAAAAAGAAAAGAATAGACAGGAGTAAAGAAAAAATAAACAATTAGTAAGAAAGAAAATAATTTATTTTGCAGAAAAAATCAATAAAGAATAATTAAAATATAATTATCACTTAAAAGAAAGCTTGAAAATAATAACAAATGCAATTTCAAATTTCAAATGAAAAAAAAATGTCTGGTGCTATAATTTCGAATATGAGATTGCATGTGTCTTCTCACATTTTTTGCTTGTGGAACTCTCTTCCGACCTCTGGCTTAGAGCTTCAAAAATTTAAAAGCATTGTCAGTCGTCGTCTTCTGTCTTTTTAATTCCTGTTCTTTTATTGTTTGCTCTCCTTTTGTGGTCCAGAGGATATTGGCTTGGAACAAGAAATCGGGGAGCTGAGTTTAAATTCCAACTGAATTCCTTGCATTCACTTACATGCAAATACCCTTGGGAAAAATATTAATCCATCTCTTCCCTCTAGTTATGGGTTAAATAACAAGACAGATTAGGTTCTATAGCCTTGGTTGACAACCAGTCTACCACAGAAAGTAATGACAACCTATTGTGGGATAACCTTCTGTCCAGTCAGTCATGTCTCTCTTGAGACATGATCGCCCATGTAACCTCCTGCACAACAGTGGCAATAAAATGCCTTACTTGTGGCGATATGATTATAAAAAAAAAATATTAAAGATAACTACGGATTAGCATTGTGATAAACATATGAAAAAAGGTATGAAGAAAAAGAAACAAAGAAGATGAGTGGGAAAAAATCATTAAAAAACAAGACAACAATTTACATTTAAGAATAATTTTTTTTAAAAAGTGATTATGCCTTAAAAAAAACAAAAATTGTCTTAAAATAACATAAAAGATATCAAAACATGTATCTCCCCCTCCTGTTTCATATTCGCATTGACTGTCGTCACTGCATGTCAGTTTATAGCCACACCAGTCCCCCACTTCGTACAAATATTGAAGTTAAGCAACATTGAGCCTGGTCAGTAAATAGCTGGATGACTGCTTGGAAATAGAAGTTGCTGAAAGCTTTGATGTGTTGGTAATGGCTTGGAATTGTTAATCAGAAAGCTGAGTTTCAAATCCAGTTAGGTTCATTATATTCTCTTATGTGCAAATACCTTTAAGAAAAATATGAATCTGCATATTTTCCCACCAACTATGGGTTAATTAGTAAGAATTGTATCACCAAAACAATTATTATCTCCAAAACCAAAATAATAATGATAAAAATTCAGTTGCCATGAAAATACAAAATATTTAAATTTTGCTATTCAATAAACCATATAGGTTGATATGCTGGTAATCAAAAATAGCCAACCAAATTTGCATGTCTTGAAACTTAAAAGTAATTATCAAAAGAAGGAAGAATTTTTTCTTTTAATCATTTCACCCCAAGCAAGGTGGGACTACACCTAATGCACAGGGCGTTATAGAGAGAGAAAAAAAATGGGTTCAGTGGGTATTGAAAAAAAGGAAAAAAGATGAATGGAATTCAAGAAGATAAAAGATAGCAACTGATGTTGCATTTAAATTTCTAGAGATTGTAGCTATCAGAGAAGCAAATAAACAGAGGAAAGATCGACAGGCAGGAAATGCAAGAAAAGAGTAGAAGTGCCAGTTATATTTAATTATTTCAACAGTAAAATGGTGGGACCTAGATGTCAATCTAGTTGCACGCTTAAATTCATATGGACAGGGCACCAAAGAAAAAGATCATTAGAGCAGTTGCCATGAAAATATTTGTAGAAAAGACAGAGGGAAGCCACATCCCATTGGTGAGAAAATATTGCATAAATCTTGGCGTTGCTTTTTGCATAAATTTGAATTTGACAAAAGACATTTTGAAGAAAACTTCATTTTTGTTACTATTTAGACAGGATGCTGTATGTGACATCCTATAAATTGGAATATGTTTTGATTTTAAATAACTCAGGGAGAGTTGATAAATTGTAAAAAAAAAAAATGAATAAACCAAATCAATCAATGAATTAACTTGTTGATAGCAGGCACTGAAAGGAAACTACAAAACTCATACAAAAGGTAGTAAAGGAAAGCAAGAAGAAAGGACTAAACATCACTTGCAAGAAGATATGTATGGTCGTTAGCAAAAAGCAAATTACAAAGTGGGGATACCAAAATCAAATAATTACAACAATTTAAATATCTAGGAAGTGTTTTAAACAGAGGATGGAAAATGTAACACTGAAATCCAATGTATGTAAATACACTTGTAAAAGCCTTCTCCTATGATCTTGACTGTGAACCTGGGGCCCTAGAATTTTTTTTTTAATTGGACGCTTCTGTTCCTAAAGCCATTCCTGCATTTAACTTTGTGTGAAATGAATCTCAGCTTAATGTAAAGAAAGAAAGAAAGAAAGAAAGAAAGAAAGGAGAACAATATGTAAAAATAAGTAATAAAGATAGGAAATAAGGAAACAGAAGAGAAAGAAAAAAGAAAGGAGGAGAGGAATAGACAGGAGAAAAGAAAAAGAGAAAAGAAAAAAATGACAAAGGAATAAATAGAAGTAAAAAAAAAAAAAAAGAGAAGATTCCGTATTGGAATAGTGAAAGTAGATTTTCAGAAAATAAGCAGAGTATTAAGAAACAGAAAAATTTAATTTGAAAAAAAAGAAGAGTACCGAATTGCTATGTAATATCAGTTTTCCTATATGGCAGTGATTGCTGGACAGTCTTCTCACAGACCAAGAAGAAACTTGAGGCCACAAAATGTGGTTCTACAGAAGGATGCTGAGTGCCCTATGAATTGAACATGTGAGCAACAATAAAGTTTTATGGAGAACAGAAACAAAAAAAGAAAACACTTTGAATCAAAATGAGATGGCTGAAATTTCCCAGGCATAATGAAGGTAGTGAGATTGGAGAATTTGCGACTCACAAGATGTATTAGATCCACAATAAGAGAGGAAAGCATTAAATAACCTACCTAATGGATTTATGCAAATGTTTAAAGAACAGTAATTAAAAGATGTGATTAAGAGATGCGCGTTGTGGTGCAATGGATATTGACTCGGAATAACAAATTGGGGAGCCGAGTTCGAATTTCGGTTTAATTCCTTGCATTCACTTACATGCAAATACCCTTGGGAAAGGTATTAATCCGTCTCTTCCCTCCAGTTATGAACAAAATAACAGGACAGATTAGGTTCTATAGCCTTGGCTGGCAACGAGTCTACTGCAGAAAGTAATGGCAACCTACTGCGGGATAATCTTCTGCCCAGTCAGTCATATCTCTATTGAGACATGATTGCCCAAGTGTGTATCACACACGGCACTTAACTGATTAAGAGATAGACAAGCTTTACTTAGAGCTACAAAGGATGTGGAATTGTGGAAAGGTATTAATCTGTCTCTTCCCTCTAGTTATGGGTTAAATAACAGGACAGATTAGGTTCTATAGCCTTGGCTGGCAACCAGTCTACTGAAGAAAGTAATGGCAACCTACTGCGGGATAATCTTCTGCCCAGTCAGTCATGTCTCTATTGAGACATGATCGCCCAAGTGTGTATCACGTATAGCACTTAACTGATTAAGAGACAGACAAGCTTTACTTTTGTTATTAATCGTGTCACCCCAAGCAAGGCATTCCACTGCCACTATAGTGCAGGGGGTTACATAGAGCAATTGGGTATAGGAAATGTCAGAAGGAGGGTGATAGATGACTTAGAATGTATATAGGGAGAGAGTTGGAGAGAGTGGGTGTGAGCTAGTGTGTTAGGAGGTGACTATTGACCCTACATTTAAACTTCTAGAGCTACAAAGGATGTGGAATTGTGGAGAGCCGTGATCGTGCATGTTCTGATGGGATATAAAACATACAAGAAGAAGGATATTCTTTTTGTAGCAGACGGTTGTGTTTTGGGCATTAGCTTTATAATCTCAGCATGTACAAAGGACAAAGACTTGCCAAATTGAATCAAAGGAAGAAAGTACAGACAAATTGCTTTGAGATAATTGACAAGATGCTTGAAGAAGTGAAGTGAAGCAAACATGAAGAATGAATGTGCCCATGGAAGGATAATAAAGAGGGGGAAATTCAGTTGCATAATATAACATTAATGAAGTGTCAATAGGTGGGAGGGTGTTGGCATCGAAGGAAGATATCTGTTAATGTCCAAGATAAAAAAGAGAAATTCTGATTTCATTCTTGGCCTATTAATCAAATGAATGAGAAAAAAAAATGAAAAATGAATCATATAAGCACTTTTATTTTTCTCTAAATAACACAGCTTTGAAAGGAGCGCCAATGTATACACGCAGTAACAAGAAAAGCTAATAAAGATCATGAACATAGAATTGTCAAAATAATAAGTATGCTTAAATAACGTACTTCACAATAATGACATTCAAAATGCAACGAGTGATTAATGGTAATTACAAGAGAAATTATCGTTAGGATAAAAATAAGTAGTAAAAAAAGAGAAATAGCAGAAAAATTAACGCAGATAATTAAATATAGAAAAATAAACAACAGTAATTAGGGATAATTAGGCATAATGAATGTTCCATCATAAAACCTGTATTTGTCATCATTTTATTCTTTTTAAGTTGAATGTAAATGCATCGAAAAGAAACAGGTGAATCACACTTTACAATAACATTACAGAATTGACAATTTCTTGTCTTTTGATAATTTCACCCCAAACAAAAGAATAGAGCCACTAAGACTGACTTACTGAATATGAAAAAAATATAATATTCGTTGTCCTGCGGCCATTAACCGAGATAGAACTCACTACACCCCTCCAGTATTCCCTGTGCATTTGGAACCCTGGCACAGTTTTTGCAGCGAAATTCTTATCTTGTCAAATAGCTGAATACTTGATGCTTTGCCAGGGCTACCAAGGGTGTTTTTATTGTGATACCAACACTAGATGGGTTGCCTTCAGGCTCCATCCTGTTATTTAACCCATAACTGGAGGGAAGGGACGAATTAATACCTTTCCCAAGGGTACCAGTGCTGAAGTGAATGCAGGGTACTCAACTGGAATTTGAACTCGGCTCACTGATTTCTCTTTCCGAGCTGATATCCACTGCACCACAACGCACATCCGTCACTGAACACGTACAGCGCCTGGTATTCCCAAGTGGTTACCCATCTAAGTACTGACTAGGCTCAATGTTGCTTAACTTTGGTGATTGAACAAGAACTGGTGTATTCAACGTGATATGTTGCAAGCTTATATAATATTAAGAAGAGAGGACGATAACAGATTAAAATGACAGAAGATAATGGTCGACACTGCATCAAAATTTACGAACTTCTTCTTCTTCTTCTTCTATGTGCCTTGTCCCTTCAGGATGTAGGTGATCATGACTTTCTATGTCTCCTTATCCCTGGTGGTTCTCTGCATGCTTTCCCTTGTTACACCTCGCAACTCTCGTTCCACCATCCACCCACACAGGCCAGTCAAGTATGTTACATACTGTTTTCCCCTGTCTCTCTTTTCCTCTATCTGGCTTACAGGAGAAAGTGTGCTAAGAGCCACCAGGGATAGGGAGATGTGGAAAGCCATGATCGCCTACGTCCTGAAAGAAGAAGAAGAAAAAAAAACATTAATTATAGGAAATGTTTTTTCTTCTCCAAAGAAAACGAACATTTTTTTCTTGTTTTGTGTGTGCACAGAGACACATGCACAAGAAACATACAGAAATGCATCATGTGCACTTATAGAGAAGTAAAAAAGAAATTAAGAATGTTTTTATTATGTGATCTGTTATATTTCCATATGGGTAGAGCTTGAATATATTGGAAAACGTATCTGCCTTCTTTACTTCATTCGTTCGTTCGTTCCTTTTTTTTTTTAATATCTCATGCATGACTCACCAGTGAACTGATAAGTGTCTACCACACCAGGAAAAGGAATCTGAAGAAATACTCAGAATCGGATGTGATCAAGAAAATAAATATCACTCAAATGAGGTCCTGTCTAGTGGTGCAGACAAAATCTGATCCGGGGAGCAACGTTTGGGTCATCTAATGATAACATCTGAATGAATGTGCGTGTATGCAGATCTTTTTTGGATTTAAATTCTTTCTGCATATAATACGTATTAGATATTCTGATAGTAATGCTCGTCCTAATTAATTAATTAGCCTTATTTTGACAACAATGCTTGTCATAATTAGCTCTATTCTGCGAGCAATACTTGTCTTAATTAATTGTATTGTCATCTTATTTGTTCGAGCCTTTCATTTGAAGCACTCAGATACGTTTGTTAAGTGATCAACTTGGCTTTGTCGTCGCCATCTTTGTCGTCCTGTTGCTAATCTTTTGCTTTTAAGGGATATTTTCATTTCACCGATATATTAAACACCTAAAATTTTTAACATGAAAAGATATTAAGCAAAAAGGGATTTCTATAATACCAGGAGTAATCGATAAATCATCGATGTCATTGAACATCTAAAAAATATAAAGGGAACGGAGTAATTAAACGGTTCATTGAACTCTATTTTAGTTGCAAATCTTTTATTTCCGCATTATTAATTCTCAAAACATTTTTAAAATTGCTTTTCACTATTAAAACTTTCTAATAATTGCCATCATTTTTATATGTATACGTACACTAGTATACATATAATATCCCTGTACTGCCAGTAAAATTTGTTCTAATTCTTGACCACCTACAATCACTTTTTTCCTAATTTTCAATAGATATATAGATCATAGAATGAAACACATAATACTTACTTGATACCTATTGTTGGGTCTGCATATTCAGTTGTTTGGATTGTGCATTAAGCACTTTTTTGATCTACCATCTGCTGGTTCAACCAGCACCTCTTTTACTTAATATATATATATATATATATATAGGAAAAACTACTAAAAAGTTGTAAGTTTAAAAATGTATTTTTTTGACAGTATTTATTTATTTCTATTATTATATTTGATATTTCAGACCATGCTCAGCCCTTCATCAGAAACAAAGTTTTCCCTATACATATTATGACAGTATATGTGGATCATCACTATGTTATATATATATATATATATATATATATATACTGTATATTTCCATTCATAAAATGACCTTTAAATCTCTACTGCCAGTAAAATTTGTCTTAATTCTTGACCATCTGCAATCCTTTTCTTTCTGATTTTCAATGTAGGTATATATATTATATGTATATTAGTCATCCACATACAAGCCTGTTTCACTGTATCACAGCTCATCAGTGTGCTAGACGCATCCACCCGCTTCTGACCGGGATCGAAACTCGACCGATTTGATGTCAGTCGGAGTCGCTATATATATTTTAAATTTGTATATTTAGGCAGCAAATTTTCTTTTAGATATGTTAGATTAAATAAATTGCCAACATTGTGTCTGCTTATTTTTAATAAAATCTGTTCTTACTCACGGATAATCTTTGCGTATGTCAATATTGAAAGATGGCAGAAATTAGCTGTAAAGTTAACATGCCTCCATTATATCTTTATTGAGTCCCTCCACTTACCAAAAAAGATACATTAAATAAAAAGAGCACGTACTACATTCAATATTCTCCCAACCACAGTGACATGATATGGCACAAGGCTAACTTAAAGTGGGAAGCACAAGTGCATGCACATAGGCCAATTCCCAAAAATTACCCAGACACTGCAACCAACATCTCACTGGCATCAATATTCCACTAAACCTCTCTCCTTGGTACAATGAGTACAGATTCTCCTTTTTTTTTTCTTTTCTTTTTTTTTTTGTCAGAGAGAAGCCTGTGGGCCGTGAGATGCTGAATCACCTCAGCGTTGATAATGGCTTCGAAAACTTTGCCGAAGATCGGAAGGAGACTAATAGGACGGTAATTAGCGGGGTCTGAGGGTTCGCCAGAATTCTTAAATATAGGAACTACACAGGAGGACTTCCAACAGGCAGGAAAACAGGAAGCAGATAGGCAGAGGTTTTAGAGTTTAGAGAGAACAGAGGAGAGTTCTGGGGCACATTTCTTCAGTACTATGATTGGGATTCCGTCCCTGCTGCTCACTTTGTGTGGGTCAAGTTGTGCAATTATCTTGGAGACCAGCGAGGGTGTTATGTGTACGTTATGTAGTTGAGCCTTAGTTCTGGGTGGGAAGTCAGGTGTAGGTATTCCTAACGAGTCCACTGTTGAATTGGTGAAGAATCTACGGGCAAAGCATTCAGCCTTGTCCGCTGGGGAGGTGAGAACTTCAAATTCATTGATTAGTGGGGGTATTGAAGTCTTGATCTTTTTGAGCACGCTTTTGCAGAGTCACCAGTAATCTTTGGTGCCAAACTTAGAGGATGCTATGGGTTGCCTCATTCTGGTAGCAAACGCCCTCTTAGCTTCGTTCAGTACTTTTTTACACTTATTCCGTGCTGAGGCGAAAAGGCGCCTGTTTTGGTTCGACGAGCAGCTTCAACAGAACCAGAAGAAATGGTTCAGGTGGGCAATGGCAGCTGAGCAAGTGGGTGAGAACCAGGGTGACGAATTTGATTTTAGTTGGAATTTCCTGGGCGGGATAAAAGCATCGATGCCAGCCTTAACCCAAGAGGAGACTTCGGAGGCACAGTCTTCGACAGGAAGATTGAAGACGTTGTTCCAAGGGACGTCGCAGAGGAAGTCTTGGGACAAGTCCCAGTCTGCTCTCTGGTAGCAGTATGATATTCTGCTGGTCTGGTTTTCTTGGGTAGAATAAGAGCGGAATGAGATGTTGATGGAAACTACGGCATGGTCAGAGTTTCCGAGGGGGCAGAGCTGCCTGGTAGTGCAGGAGTCTGGAATAGAAGTAAAGCAAAGGTCAAGTAAGGAGTCCCTTCCATTAGGGTTATTAGAGAAATGTGTGGGGAAGTCCACCACTTGCGTTAGAGCTTGGGTTATTGAAAAATACATGGTGCGGATCCCAGCAATATCAGTGACAGAGCTTTCAAGCCACTTGGTGTGGTAGGCGTTAAAATCGCCAAACACAAATATATGGGCAGATGGGTGAGAAGAAATGGCCTTGTCGATATTGATAGAGATGCTATGAAGTACTGAACAGTCAGAGGAGGAGAGGGAGCGGTAGAGGAAGAAGAGATAGCTAACCGAGCTTAGAAGTGAGAGATGGAAGCACATGAAAGAATGATCCAGGGATTCAAGAGATGTGACCCTGGCTAGAGGGAGTTGTTCGCTGACATATACACCAAGCCCATGCATATGGACATTGGAGTCCTTCCTGAAGAGGGGAAGGTAACCAGGAATGAACAGCTCTGAAGAGGGGATAGAAGGGTCAAGGTTAGTCTCACATATAGCTAAGATATCGGGTGAGTTAGTTACGAGGAATGATTCTACACTATTAATCTTTATTGAATAGTTTTATATATAAGTCAGATTAAATAAATTGCAAACATTGTGTCTGCTTATTTTTAATGAAATCCGTTCTTACTCACGGATAATCTTTCACATATTATAATTGAAAGAAATGAGCTGTAATGTTGACAGATGTTATCATTCATGTTTCAATGTACCCAAGTACATTTAATCTCCTTCCGAGATCATCTTCAGGAGTGTGAGTTAGGGTAACAAAAAATAACCACAAAACTGTGTTGCTAAAAATTACTGTCATTATATATATATATATATATATATATATATATATACAGTTTTTTGTATATATGATAACCTTTAAATAAAAAAAAAAATACCTGAAAAAAATGGAGATTGCCTTATACTAAAATTCTAATAAAGAAACTCAAAACTATTATTCACTAATAAATTATGACTTTTCATAAATGCATTTCACACAATGCACATAAAAAACTTGTTGCATTAGTAATACATAATTCCTGACCATTGACAATCCCTTTATAACTGGTTAGCAGACTGAAATATGTATTGTTAATTTTCCTATAAAAATGTATTTTTATACTTTCACAGAGTTTTGTTTTGTTTGGTGGGGTTCACTATTTGGCCATAGTTGAGACTCTAACAGGTGCAACTAACTCATGTGAGGGTGGTTCTGAGAACAACAGCAATGAAGAGGTGGTTCCACACTCCGCAAAACTGTCAATCTACTGATCAGACACTTTAAAAGAGTTTTAAATTTTATTTGTACACTTCTTTTACTTTGTATGTTAATTAGTGAACATTAAAAATTTTCATGTCACGCCTACACTCTTGTGCATATTAACTGAAACAAAACAAATAATGTCTACTCAGGATCTTTCACATTTTCTCTGATCACGTACATGCAATCTCTTCTTGTTGTTTTTCCTTCTGACTGCATTTTCATGAAGTTTACTGATGGATCCAGTTTGTTTCTTTGCCTTGATGACATGACTAACAATTGAAAGCCTGACACCAACAATATTCGATCATTCTGCAAGGCTTGCCAGTGTGTTCATGCAGCATTACAATTTTTGTACCCTTCTTTGGAGTAATCTCCATCACAAAAAATGGCCATAGAACAACTAATTGACAGTCAAGATGATAGTGTCTGGGCATGATAAAAATCTCATACAATCACAGATGACGCAATATTTTTCAAACAACTTTCATTATATACTCTGAGAAGAGATTCATGTTACTGCACAACACTGCAAATTACTTAGTCCTTGGTAAAAATAAAAATCGATTACACACTGTCACTCCAGTGAGTCTAAAACTGATCATATGGTAAGAACATGGGAATTAAATTATTTGTTTCAATTAATATGCGCAAGGGTGTATATTCAACACCTTGATTTCAGAGTTTCAAAGATGAACCTTTTTGTAATCATTCCATTCACTCATCAGGAGTTTTCAGCAATTGAATGCCGATTTTCTCATTTTTATACGAAGTTAAAAATTACTTTATGCACCAGTCAACATCAACTCTATTCTTCTAACATGTCTGCCTAAAACCCCAAACTTTTATTTATTAAACAGCAGTATTTTATTGTCAATTTACAACATTTCAGTCATTGTATGCTCCAGCCTTCTTCAGGTGATTTGAATTTCAAACTGAACATTTTATTTCATCCACCAGAGTAGATTGTTCTAGAAAAGAAACTAAAGTAATTGTATTCCATATACTTGCTTTCCTGACGGGTACAATCTCCATGAATTTAAATGCAATATCAATTCCCATCTCTTATCCACTTAACTCCAGTCCTTTCTACATCACCCCGTATATCTTGTTCTTTTCCTTTCTCTCTACCTTCGTAATTGTCTTCGCACATGTGTTCCCATCCTTCTCTTGCCCTTTCTCTGACACCACTTGTAACTGGTTCATTTTTTTTTCACTCTCCTCCTAACTAAACTTTTACTCTTATGTAGCCCCCTTCGATACCGCCTTGCTTGGGGTGAAACGATTTAAGAAAAAAAAAAAGAGTGTACAATCAGCTCACAGCACACTGGTTGAAAATCACTAATATACAGATATAAAATGTTTTTTTAGGAGGTTAGATTCCCCAAGTCCACCAAACATCTATTGAACAGGTGAAGAGGCTCATCCCTTGTTTCCTGTTTAGAATGCAGTTTCCAGTTTTCGAATCTTCTCACTTTTTTTTTTTCATTTGGAGTAGATAGACTAAACTATCGCCCGGTTCACACTCCACCCACGTCTATTGAACAGGTGAAGAGGCTCATCCTTTGTTCCCTGTTTAGGATGTGGTTTCCGGCTTTCTCTTTTCCAATCTTTTCACTCCTATGTAGCCCCCTGCACATCAGTGGCATTACCGCCTTGCTCGGGGTGATACAATTAAAAAAAAAAAAAATCATTACCACATGAGAAATTTTGTTTGATACATACATATATATATATTATTCTTTATTATTATTATTATCTATTATTAGTATTATTATTATTTAAGATATGTTTTTTAAGATTGTATTTTAATATTATTTATTTTTTCTTATTAAGAGTTATTGTTTTAACTATATTTACAATAAATTACTACTAGTGGTTATACTGTATTGATTTATTTTTCACCATAAATATACCCCATAGTTGGTATATTTTAATTTAAGAGTAAATCCCATGTTGTGTTTCTAAGAATTAATATTAGTGTAATAGGTGTTGGTTTCATCTAAGACGTTTATTTTGAATTAGTTTAAATTCTTTTCTCTCTTGCTCTCTTTCTTTTTCTTTCTTTCTTTTTATTTATTTTTCTCTCTTTTTTAGGTTTATCTTTTCTAACATTTCTTTTTCTATATTTAATTATAATTTTATTTTTTAGTAATTTTAATTATTTGAACTGAATTTTTAAATTAATATGAATTTTTAAAATAATAGTAATAATAGTTATTTTTTCAAATTGTATTAAAATTATGATGTACAATTTATTTTTGTACTGTAAATATATCCCATTATATTTGAAACTAAATTGCAATGTTGAATTTTCTACATCATGTTTTTCTAAAATCATTAAAAATCATTACCACATTTTCCCACACTGACGGAAGTTTCTTTGAAAAGGCTTTGTGTTTGGTACAACTTTTTGTTTTCAGCTAATATATCGAAATTAACATATAGACAGAGAATGGGTTTTTTCTCTCTCCTCAAACATTTTATTTAGCTGCTATGCAAAAGTGACCACAGAGATGTATGCAAACATCCATGAAGGTGCAAAGTGAACCAAATTTTGATGCAAATGCACATGAAGGTTAGTCATGGCTTGCATCAATATTAGTCACATACATCGTTCCAATATTCAGTAACATATGCAACATATAAAACATCACTGAACCAACAATCAGAAAGGTTAATGGCCCTTCACATGTTAATGCTTCAGTAAACAGACTTGATTTGCTTATTACAAGCATTTCACAGAATAAATCAATGTAAACAAATAATAAAATATCAATATATATATATATATATATATATATTATGTATACAGAACTAAATATTGCTAAGAATGCATTTCAAAAGCTAGCCAGAGTACTGAGAGACAGTAAAATCTCATTGTAAACAAAAAAAAGGGTGTTGGACTGCTATACCTGTCCTTCTGTATGGTAGTGAATGTTGAACAATCTCCTCAAGGATGAAGGAGAGGCTCAAGGCAGCAGAAATGTGGTTCTACAGAAAAATACTAAAAATACAATGGACTGAGCATGTGAGCAATGAAGGTTTTGGAGAAAATGCAAATGAAAAGAGAACTCATACTCAACATCAGGAAAGAACAGATGAGGTTCCTTGGACATGTAATGAGGAGGGAGGGCCTTGAAAGTTTAATACTCACAAGGCAGATAAAAGGAAAGAGAGACAGGGAAATAAGTGCGAGACATATTTGACAGGCTTGAGCAAATGGATGATGGAGCAGGGTTTGGGAGAGATATGTTGTGGAGTAGTTTTCGCACTGAAAGTTATAATCGTGCTATGTTGGTTGCTAATCAACTTAATGCTCCCAAAATGTTAGGAACTTGGTAATCTTCCACTGAAAAGCTGACTCCTTAGTATTCGGCTAATTGTTGACTAATATCAACTGCCTAGTAGTTCTATTGAACTCCAATAGAACTCTAACAAGATACCAAGAGGAAAAACATTGAGAGTAGCAGGAGACAGGGCCAAGTGGATGTCGATGATTGCCTACATTCTGAAGAGACACAACACATGAAGAAGAAGAATTGTTTGTATAACAATTCTATTAATGTTGGTTGTTTTGTTTTTATGGCTTATCAACCTCGGCAGGACATTTATTGCCAACTAAATTTTATTTATTTATTGTTGGTAATACCTTTTTGTTCAACAATTTTTTGTTGTTTTCATATAAGTTTTGTGTCTAGTAATACTTTTTTCTTTTCGAGTATCAAGATTCATTGGAATTGTTTTTAAAGGCAGGGTCCTCAAGTCCTACCCTTGTTATTTAACCCATATGCAGGGTATTCAACTGGAATTCAAACGCAGCTCACTGATTTCTCTTTCCGAGCCGATATCCACTGCACCACAATGCACATCCGTCACTAAACGCTTACAGCACCTGGTATTTCTAAGTGGTCACCCATCTAAGTACTAACCAGGCTCAACATTGCTTAACTTCAGTGATCGAGTGAGAACTGGTGTATTCAACATGATATGAACGTAAGCCCCTATTAATGTAGAAGTGTATATAATGGCAAGAGAGTATACACAGATTTTGTTTGAGTTCATGCGAATGCCCCCAGATTTCTACATACAAAGTCTTATGTCCACATCATTCTGTATGACCACCATAGTTAAGTAATGTTGAGCCTGGTCAGTACCTAGTTGGGCAACTCTTTTGGGAATACTAGTTGCTGTAAACTTAGATGTGTGGGTGGTGTAATGGATAATGGCTAAAAATTGTTAATCAGAGAGCAGAGTTCTAATTACAATTGGGTTCATTATATTTATTTATGCACAAATACCATTGGAAAGGGTACAAATTTACCACATCTTCCTCCCCTAGTTGAGGGCTAATTAGTAAGACTTGTATAACTAATTCATTATCATCTTCATCCTACGAAATTCTCATAATTCAAAAAATTGATAAATCATAGAAAATGAATTGATCAATCTATCATATATATATATATATATATATATAACATAGTGATGATCCACGTATACTGTCTTAATATGTATAGGAAAGAATATTAATAAAAAAACGTTTTGAATTTAAAAATGTACTTTTTTTGGACAGTATTTGTTTATTTTTATTATTGTATTTTATATTTCAGACCGCCCTCGGTCCTTCATCAGAAACGAGTGATTTTTAAATTTGAATTAAAAATCACTCGTTTCTGATGAAGGACCGAGGGCGGTCTGAAATATAAAATACAATAATAAAAATAAACAAATACTGTCCCCAAAAAGTACATTTTTAAATTCAAAACTTTTTTTTATTAATATTCTTTCCTATATATATATATATATATATATATATATACATATACACATACACACACATACATATAAACATACACACACATACACAAACGTATATATAAATACATACACATATATACACACACACACACACACATATATATATATATATATATATATATATATATATATACAGTTGTTATTATTATAATAATAGCATACTGCAACTCAATACCTATAAAATTTCGGTGTTTAATACACCATCATCAGGCAGTGAAATGGGGTTAATTTACATGGTTATATATATATTGATCAGGAGATTTTAAAAAATAAAATTAAACTAAAAATAAAAACAGCAATTGAATTCAATGATTATAGTTGGTTGGGAGGTTATGACATTTTAAAAAGAAGGGTGAAGACCCGTACAAAAAATTGTATGAAAATGTATCCCGAGAAGACAAAACAGGAAAGGAATAAGACAGTAGCTGATGTATTAAAAGTGAAGAGTTGAAAAAATAAAAAATAATTCTTTTTAAAGGGTTTTGTTGATATGAAAAAAATTAAACAAAATAGATGAAGAAAAACGAAGTGTGATTTTAGAAACAGAGGTTCTAGATATTAGATGATTCAGGAATTTGAGTTTTGTTTAACGGCATATCAACACCTCTGTGGGTTATTTAATGCCAAAAAGGTGTGGTTTTAAAGGTATTTTTTTAATGTTCGGTTCTAGTAAGAAGGTTGATGTTAGATTTTGATGAAAATTTTTTATTTTATTTTAGAAATCTGAAGAGTCTTCTAGTTGTGTATTCCAAAATATATTGCTGGTAATAATTTTTTTTTCTTCAAAAATGTGTTATAGTAATCTTTTTCCTTCAAAAATGTCTATTTTTTTGTATAAAAGTCTATTTTTATACTTTCATAGTGTTTTGACTCCAGTTTGGGGATAAACTATTTGCCCATAGCTGGGACCCTCACAGGTGCTACCACTCTGGGTCAGGGTGGACCTGGGAACAACAGAAATTAAGAGGTGGTTCCATGCTCCTCACAACCTCCCAATCAGAGGCCTTGCTGTTTACCGTCATACCCAGGACCAGATATTGGATGACTAGTAGTGAAAAAAATATACATAACAAAGTACTAGTTAAATAAGTTTTTAAGTTTTATATATATATATATATATATATATATATATATATATTTTTTTTTTTTTAATCATATCACCCTGAGCAAGGCAGTAATGCCACTGATGTGCAGTGGGCTACATAAGAATAAAAACACTAGAGGAGTATAAAGAGAAAGACGAACCAGTTAGAAAGGAGCAAGCAAAGGATGGGAATACAGGTGTGATGACAGTTGCAAAGGTAGAGAGGAAGGAAAAGATATACAGGGTGATGTAGAAAGAACTAGAGTCAAGTGGTTAAGAGATGGGTATTGACATTGCATTTAAATTCCTGAAAGTTGTAGCCGTCAGGAAAGCAAGAATATGGAAGTGAGTTCCACAGGTGAGAAGTGCGAGAAAAGAAGCTGCTGGAGTGGAATTGTTGTCTGCATTTGGTTGATCTAACTGCGAATGGGTGGGACCCAGTTGCTATTCTGGTTGCACGAGTAAATACCTGTGGCAGGGGCACCAGTGACTTCAGTTCGTTTGAGAAAATATTTATAGAACAGATAGAGGGAATCCACATCCTGTTGGTGAGAAAGTGGCTGATGTCAAGCAGCTAAGTCGGTACCTATCACATTACTGATTCTCTTTTGAAGCCTGTTAAGAACACTGTGATGAACAGTGGGTGAGCCTGACCATATATGACAGCAATATTCTATGCATAGACAGATGGTTGATTTGTATACATGCAAGATGAATTCAGGAGGGAAAAACATCCTGGCTCAACACAGTGACCCAACCTTTCTAGCAGTAGATTTAGCTATTTACTCAATGTAATAGTTCCACTTGAGATCAGAAGAGAGAGTAAGACCGAGGAGGCGCAGTGTATTGCTCTCAGAGAGACTCATTTGGTCCATGTTTATGGGAGACAGAAGAGGTTGCCTGTGATGATTGACAGACAGCAGCTTTGTCTTAGATGCATTGAAATTTACAAGCCACTTCTTACCCCAATCCACCACAGAATGTAGATCCCTCTCAAGATCAGCAGCGAGGTTATGTTTGTCCACCTCGCCAGATTTCTTACTGATGCAGGAGTAAATTGTGGTGTCATCTGCGTAGATGCCTACATGGCACTTGATCACATTTGGGAGATCATTTATGAAAATAAGGAAGAGTGTCGGGCCTAGGATAGAGCCCTGAGGGACACCAGCATTTGCACAGTAAGATGTAGAGGTATGCCCATTCAAGAGAACCTTCCTTATGCAGTTAGATAGGAAAGATTTAATCAGATCAAGCAAGTGTCCAGTGATACCATAACCCCGTAGTTTGTGTAGAAGGCCAGCATGCCAAACCCTGTCAAAAGCCTTGGAGATGTCCAGGGCAACAGCATGAGCTTTGCCAGACTTCTCAAGGGCCTGGTACATGTACTCCGTGATGGTTTTTAGCATGTCAGCCATGGACCTGACAAAGCAGAAGCCATACTGCCTATCAGAGAATAGTTTATGGGCAGTAAGATGTTGAACTATTTCAGCATTAATAATGGCCTTGAACACTTTCTCGAAAATTAGTAGAAAGCAGATAGGGTGATAGTTGGATTGGTCCGAGGGTTCCACCAAGTTTTTAAATACAAGAACGACAGAAGAGGACTTCCAGCATGCAGGAAAACAGGAAGCAGAAAGGCAGTAATTTAGAGTTTAGAGAGGACAGAGGAGAGATCAAGGGCACATTTCTTAAGGAAAATCAGCAAGATTCCATCACCTCTGCTCGCTTTATGGGGGTCAAGTTTTGATATTACCTTAGATACAAGTGATAAAAAAGGAATAGGTTTTACAGATAAGAGCAAATAGTAAACATATTGAGAAAATTTTTGTTATATTTAAGAGTATGAATAATCCTATGATGGTAGTAAGTAATGATTTCATTATGTTGGTTTAATAAGTCTGTTCTTGGGAATTTAATTATATGGATTTTTTCTTGTAAGCAAAGGAAACATATTTCATGAAATGATTTACATGTTCTAGCTTTAGTCAATGTTTCCCATTTAACTGTTTTATTTGCATCTTTCAATTGCCAGTAGTATTTGGATAGTGTTGAGTTACCATAGATTTTATTATTGAAGTAATAATAAGTAGTATTGGCTAGTAAGTGAGTAACCTAGAGTAACGTCTAGAAAGTCAACATTGAACTATTACTTTAAGATTAAAGTTCTTCATTATGCTATGTATGAATTTAGGAATGCTATTTACTTTAGAGTTAATAGAATTAAATATGATCATGAGGCCATTATCTCTATACAACCCAATATCTGCTATATCAACATCATGATATGCAGTGGGATTGCACAAAATAAATAGATGTACAAGATCATTGTATTGAGCACTCTTTGAGTAAATATCTAACTGTGGAATATACTTTCCTTAGTCTTAACCACTTAAATTATTTTATATATATATATATATATATATATATATATATATATATATATATATATTAAAAAATGTTACGCAAACTTACAAAATGGAATTAACTGGCATATTTGAAAATTTATTTGTTTGAACATTATTTTTAATAGATACTCGTATGAAAATATCTATCATCCAGCAGGATTCAAACCTGCAACACTTATAAACCAAATATTCTGAACAACATTTCTGGAATATTTGGGCTGTAGACACATAAATACACTGTTTAATTTAAAAAAATATGAGTATCTTTTAAAAATAATGTTCAAACAAATGAAGTAAAAAAAAATCACACACACACACATATATGTGTGTGTCTACGGCTATATCGTGATGAATACACCGGTTCCCATTCGATCGCCGAAGTTAAGCAACATCGAGCCTGGTCAGTACTTAGATGGATGAACATTTGGGAATACCAGGTGCTGTAAATGTAAGGACCAAAAATGGTCCATTGGTCTTCCAGGTTCGAGGGTTGGGCACAGGGCTAACAACCCTGCCCCATAAAAAACAGTTTGTTACAGAAACAGTCACAAAAAGTTACTGCCCTACACACCATTGGGTGTAAAAAGGAAAAAAAAAATATATATATATATATATATATATATATATATATATAAATCCAGGTGAATAAAACCAAGTTTTAGAATTTCAAGATCTCTGGCATTTACATTTTTAAAAAAGTGCTCAATGGTAAGTAGTAAATTAGGAAAACAATTCCTCGCTTAGATTAAGAAAAATTTTCTGAATAATAATTCATTAAGTAAGATTTTCAATGAGAAATTTTCGTGCTGCTTAATGTTTATGTTAGTTACACACAGAAATCATTGGTGATTTTAAATCATCAGTTTTATTTTGCAGTTACGAAAAAGTAAAGTATGCAATAAAACAAAGCTTTTCTTTGGTAAGAAAAGCTTTTAATTGCTTTCATGAATAAGATACATTATAGACACTATTGTCTTAAGAATAAGATATATTATGGAAACTATTGTCTGAAGAAAAAAATTTTCAATGAATAATGAATTTTAACAAGAATTGTTTTCATTTCTTAAAAATTCTAAATAGAATAGTCTATAAAGATTTAAATTTTTTAAATTTCTGCATTAATTTGTACTGGTTAGGCAATATTTTTAGGTAAAAACTATATTTACTTATAAACAAATAGAAAAGCTGAGTATAATTCATCAATGCCCAATATTTTATAAAGAATTTTGAATTTTTTTTGCATGTGTATAAGTGAGGGATGCGCATTGTGGTGAAAAATCAGAAAGTCAAGTTCAAATTCTAGTTGAATTTGTGCATTTAATTATGTGCAAATACTCTTGGGAAAAGTATTAATCCATCTATTCTCCCTCCAACTATGGGTTAACTAGTGGGACAGATTAGGTTCTACAGCCTTGGTTGGCAACCAGTCTACTGAAGAAAGTAATAGTATCCTACTGTGGGAAAATATTCTGTGTATTAAGTCATATAACATGTACTGCACTTAAATGACTGACTGATAAATATGCTAATTTTGTAAATACAGACATCCATACACAACACTAACAGAAAATAAAAGCAATTACTATCATAAATTTAAAGACAAAATATCTAAAATTCAAGAAAACTTCAGATTATGAAAAATATTTTCCTAATCTTTTAAGATTACTGGGTAGTTAAAAATTATATAAAAAAGGTGCTCATGTTATATTTTTCAAGTAATTTTACAGATATGGCCTCTGTATAAAAAATTTAGATAAACTTCTGTCAGTCAAGCTCTCAACACCTTAAATAAACACCTAGCACAGTGTTAAAAATGCATTTCTGCAATATTTTAAACTAAAAGTAAGTAATATTTGTTTTCATTCAGATTAATTAAACTTTAAATTCACTAATATTCTTAAAGTATATATTTTTTTTAAAGTTTTGCTGATGCCTGCTCAGTCAATTGCGTATTTCTTTAAAACAACCTGTGCTTAAAATTTCAAGTACACTGAGCAGAAACTGAGTCACAGTTTAGGGAAGACAGTACATAATCAGGCATGATCAATGGTTGAAAAAGACCACTATACTGAAATGCTAGGTCACAATGACTTGTGATTTTATTAAAAAATGATGGAGCAAAACCATAGTATAGATTTCTGGTATTTCCCAATGATGCTGGCAGTTGGAATCATCTCTCTCAGGCCAATATTTTCAAGTCATGTTTTTGACAGATCAAGCTTGGTGAGATTAAAATTGTTGGTCTCAAGCTTGGAATGTTAACATTCTAGCCAATCAGACTCACAATCATATGGTGGACTCTTTTCATTGCTGACATTAAATGTGAGCTCAATAAAATAAGGAAGCGCTCAACTTCTACGGACACGCATGTGTCTCCCAAGACCTGTGGGTGTTTTGCAAACTTTTAGAAAGATAAAAACAGGCAGGTGAGCAGCTTTGCTTGAGTGGTTGAAGCTCCATTGTTACATATTTCTGCAAGTGGACAGAAACACCTACTTTAATGGCAGATGAGATTAATTTACTTTAATATTTGCACACAGTTTTGATCTCGATGTTCAAGTCAACCATGATCAAACCTTTGTCTAGAAAAAAAAAACAAAACAGGGACAAGCTTCTTTACTCTGACATTTTGTTTCCCCAAAAAGATAAGGGATGCTGCATCACTTTAGAATGTGTGTGTATATATATATATATATATATATATATATATATATATATATATATTACAGTCATATCACATTGAATACACTGGTTCCTGCTCGATCACTGAAGTTAAGCAATGTTGAACCTGGTCAGTACTTAGATGGCTGACTGCTTGGGAATACCAGATGCTGAAAGCATTTATGAATGTATGTGCATTGTGGTGCGGTGGAAGTCAGCTTGGAAAGGGAAATCGGTGAGCCGAGTTTCAATTCCAGTCAAACACTCTGCATTCAATGTGGCGAACTTCTGCACCAACTGTTTGTTATCAGCAGTTCCAAAAAGTGTGGATGGTGCTACATAAGCCTTTACCACTCTAAACAATTCTTTGTGTGGCAGTCTAACTGAGTTAGACACTTATACGTCAAAATCAACGGGAGAGTCCATAATATATATATATATATATATATATATATATATATATATATAAACTTAATTACAAATGGAACTTTGTCTATGTGTGTGCGTGTGTGTCCGTTACCTATAGACTCCGAAACGGCTGAACCGATTTTCTTGAAAATTTAAACAGTTGTACCATAAGCGTCTGCAAGTGTTCTTAGCTAGATTTTGTGTCGAGGTACCTCTAATAAATATCGAAAATCAATAATTGAAAAAATTGGGTTATAGAAGGAGTGGTCTGATTTTAATCAAATTTGATACACTCATAGACAAAGAGATAAGAAACGATATTCAGAGGTTTCAAGGTTGCAGTTCTTACAATATAAAGGACATACAGGCAGATAAACATACACACACACAAACATCTTGCCTTATATATAAATATATATATATTATCGATTTTCTGCACTATTGTAAGAACTGCAACATTGAAACTTTTTTATCTGATTCTCACCAAACTTTACACAAGTATTCTCTAGGCTGAGTCTGAGCTCCAGGATTAGTTTTAAAGCTTTCATTACACCTGAGCAATGCCGGGCTATACCGCTAGTATATATATATATATATATATATTATATAAGCCTGCATTTTATTTTTAACTTTTAGAATGTGGTCTAGTGATTGAGGATCAATTGCCATATATTTCCAGTGGTGGTCAGTAAGGCTTACTTAATTGAACAGGTGTAGAGACTCATCTCTTGTTCCCTGTTTAGGATGTGGTTTCCGGCTTTCTCTTTTCCAATCTTTTCACTCCTTTTCTTTTTTTTTATCTTTTTCAATTGGAGTAGCCAGACTAAACTATCGCCCGGTTCACACTCCATCCATGTCTATTGAACAGGTGCAGAGGCTCATCCATGCTGCCTGTTTAGGATGTGGTTTCCGGTTTTCTCTTTTCCAATCTTTTCACTTTTCTTTTTTTCAATTGGAGTAGATAGACTAAACTATCGCCCGGTTCACACTCCACCCACATCTATTGAACAGGTGTAGAGGCTCATTCCTTGTTCCCTGTTTAGGATGTGGTTTCTGGCTTTCTCTCTTCTAATCTTTTCACTCTTACATAGCCCCTGCACATCAGTGACGTTACCGCCTTGCTTGGGGTGATATGATTAAAAAAAAAAAAGAAAAAAAACTGTATGCAACAAAGCCACCAGGTAAGGCTGGCGAGAGAAGAGATGAATTCATACCTTTTTATTCGCACGTAAGTGAATACTACAAATTCAACTAGAATTCAAACTCGCCTCTCCAATTTTTCATTCTACACTAATATCCATTGCACCACAATGCACCTCTCTTTCTATAGGGTGACCAAAAAGTTAGTTTTCTTTCATACTATTTCATAAATACAGTCCTTTTTCAACTCAGTGTCTTTCAGCTTTTTGAAGCATTTTACTTCAAAACTTTTTAATTCATGTATTTTCTAAACTGTATTATTGAATATATACATGTATACACAAATACAGGTTATATTTATATTATCATTTCATACTATATAAAGACATGATCAGTCTAGATATAAAATCCCTCTACATCAATGTCCCAGATGAAAAATGCATAAATCTCCTGAAAAGTGTCTAACACAATCAAAGGCATAACTCTACCTATCAACATCTAGAATAATAAAAACCTGTCATCTCATTACCAATCAATGCTACATTACAGTTAATAATGATTGTTACAAACAAAAATTTGGAAGACCAATGGGATCACCTCTCAGTGGAGTGATAGCATGTATCTTAGAATTACTTAAACTCAATCCAAACAATCATCATACCTCTGTTATATTAATGATGCTTTATTTATATATCCTCATGAGGCTGATTTACCTGACCTACCAGATCAACCAAATAAAATCAAACAGACAATTGAATTCAGATACAAAACAGAAGAACACAATTCCTTACTCTTTCTAGATACCAAGCTATACCACATTAACAACAGATACTGACTTGGCAGCTTGGCTGCAGTCACTCTCTCACCAGAGTGATGTGGCTTCCCTGTGTCTCTTCTGTAAATACTTTCACGGCTTCTGCTCCAATGAACTTAGATCACTGGTGCCCCCTAGGTATGAATTTGCATAAGATACTAGATTGGCAACTAGGTCCCACCTTTTAACAGTGAAACCGATAAAATGTAACCACAATTTCTACTCTAACAATTTCTTTTCTTGCACTTCCCACCTGTGGAATTCTCTTCCATATACTTGCTTCCTCAACAGCTACAATCTCCAGGAATTTAAATGTAAGGTCAATAGACATCTCTTATCAAACTAACTCACATCCATTCTCTCAAACTCTCTTCCCATCTCCCTCACCCCCATCCTTGGTATCCTCATCCGTCTATCACCCTCCTCCTGACATTTCCTATAACTAACCACTCTTTCTCATCACTTTCCTCTATGTAATCCCCCTGTGCAACAGTGGCAGTGGAATGCCTTGCTTGGGGTGAAATGATTAAAAAAAACAAACATTTGGCCAGAAATGAATTACAGATAGATACATTCATTGTTACATAGTATAAAACTAAAATGAACAACTAACAAAAATGACCTTATAAATTTCTATTGCCATTATAAATACAAAAAAATCAAGCATAATTCTCAGATTCTACTTAATAGCACTAAGAATATGCAGCTCGTATGATTTTCATGAAGAAGAAAAACACATTAAAACACATTTAAACTTCTCCAGTATCTTAATTATTTTATATTCAATGCCAAGCAAAAGGCCTATAAAATATTCTAAGTGATCTAAGTTCATCAGAGCAGAAGCCGTGAAAGTATTTATAGAAGAGGCACAGGGAAGCTACGTCATGCCGGTGAGAGAGTGACTGCAGGCGGCCAAGTCAGTGTCGATCACATTACAGATTCTTCATTGTATTTTGTCAAGAACCCCGAGGAGAATAGCAGTGGCACCCGACCAGATGTGGCAGCAGTATTGAATACACGGGCTGATGGTAGATTTATATATGTGCAGGGTAGATTCAGATGGAAAGAACTTCCAGGCCCTGCACAGAGAGCTGACTTTCATAGCAGCGGATTTAGCAATGGATTCAATGTAGTCATTCCACTTGAAGTCTGCTGAGAGTGTCAGGCCAAGCAGGTGTAGTGTTTTACTCTCTGGGAGGCAAGCCTGTTCCATGCTAATGGGAGGGAGGTGCGGTTGTCTATGGTGGTTAATTGATAGCAGCTTCATTTTGGAAGAATTGAAATTTACGAGCCATTTCTTACCCCAATCCACCATGGATTGGAGGTTCTTTTCAAGCTCGGCAGTGAGGTTCGCCTTGTTGCCCACACCAGATTTTTGATCCAGGCGAGAGTAAACTGTGGTGTCATCGGCATACGTGCCTACTTGGGACGTTATGTCATCGGGGAGATCATTGATGAAGATCAGAAAGAGCGTAGGACGTAGGACAGAGCCTTGAGGGACACCCACATTTGTTGGGATTGCTGCCAAAATATTCAATATATATATATATAGTGATGATCCACGTATACTGTCTTAATATGTATAGGAAAAACTACTAAAAAGTTGTAAGTTTAAAAATGTATTTTTATAAATATTTCAATAGTTAAACATTTTTTAGATACACTTAAAAAAATTTTCTTTAAAACAACATTTATAAGTATTATTAAAGATAGGTTTACGTTTACAAATATTACAAAAATCTATTGCTTTCTGCGTCACGTGATGTAAACAATCTCTCGAACGAACGCTCCTCGCGAAAACGTTTCTAATTTAAATTTTAAAATCATTTGTTTCTGATGAAAGGCCGAGGATGGTCTGAAATTTCAAATATAATAATAAAAATAAATAAATACTGTCAAAAAAATACATTTTTAAACTTACAACTTTTTAGTAGTTTTTCCTATATATATATATATATATATATATATAGGAAAAACTACTAAAAAGTTGTAAGTTTAAAAATGTATTTTTAAATATATATATATATATATGTCATGGTTACTAATGGACATACATTCCATAGTCAGATATTTAATTTAAAAAGTGCTCAATACAAAAGCAGAGAATAAATATATGGTAATTATTATTATAATAATAATAGCATACTGTAACTTAATAGCTATAAAGTTTCAGTGTTATAACAACAGCATCATTTTACTGCCTGATGATGGTGTTTTAACACTGAAACTTTATAGCTATTAAGTTCGGTATGCTATAATAATAATAATGACCATGTATATATATATATATATATATTGTTAAATTGTAATGATGTTTAGTACCAAAGTTGCTTTTTTTTCACATTAGTGTATGTATGTATGTATGTGTGTGTGTGTGTGTGTGTGTGTGTGTGTATTTCAGATAGCATATGGTGAGTATTGGTGCAAATAATAAAACAGTGGTTGATGCAAAATAACAAAGTTAAAATTTATATGACAAATATTTTTCCTTCCCATGTATTTTTGCATCAAATATTAAAAAATAAATGTATGTTTATTCTTAGTGTATATATATATATATATATATATATATATATAATTACCTCAACAAATCCTTCATTCTTGTCTACAAAAACAAATGATAAAAAAAACAGCCCCCAGAAACGTACAAACCATAACAAATTTCATAAGGAGGAAATTTTCTGCTTGTTTGCTTCAGTAATCTTTTAATGGATTCTATCATTGTGGGAACCTTAAGAATTGGACAAGTTGAATCCAGAACACAAGCCTACTGTTTTTCCTCACCATCAACTCCAATAACAATTCCTGGCAGTGTGTGAAGTAAGGGTTTACATGCAAGGTTCATTTTCACAACAAGGTTATGTCAGGGCAGTTGTTTCCTTTGTGGCATCCATGTTTCTCTCTCCATAAGTCTTTTTAAAGCTGAAGGCCAAGATGGGAATTGAAATGATTATGTTTGCCAGCGATGTTTATGTAGAAAGGTCATGCTGTAAATGACCTCTGCTGATGCTTTTGTTGAAGAATAGAGCTTTGCTGTCTTGGCCACCTGGTCATGGTGGGCTTTGTGAAAGCTAAGTAGTCAAAGTTCCACCAACTTGGTTTTAAACAGAAATATTAACGAAAAGGATTAGCCCAAAATTTAAACTTCATTCTTTCTTTGTAGATATTTGAAAGTGCTATGTGTGTGGTGGTCCAGTGGATATCAGCTCGGAACAAGAAATTGGACAGCCGAGTTCGAATTCCAGTTGAATTCATTGCATTCACTTACGCGCAAATACCCTTGGGAAAGGTATTAATCTGTCTATTCCTTCCAGTTATGGATTAAATAACAGGACAGATTGGGTTCTATAGCCTTGGCTGGCAACCAGTCTACTGCAGAAAGCAATGGCAACCTACTGCGGGATAATCTTCTGCCCAGCCAGTCATGTCTATTTTGAGACATGATCGTCCAAAGCGTGTATCACGTAAGGCACTTAACTGACTGAATAAAATAGTTGGAAACATAATTAAAACTTCAACTGGGTATAAAGTAGGGGATCAGTTTTCTATTGTAATGTAGTAATAAACTGATCCCCCACTAATTATACTTAATATAACAATGTGACATAATCTATCACTTCTCCCCCAGCTATGAGTTAAATGGTAGAACAGATTGGGTTCTATAGCCTTGGCTGGCAACCATTCTACCACAGAAAGCAATGGCAACCTACTGCAGGATAATCTTCTGCCCAGTCAGTCATGTCTCTTTCAAGACATGATCGCCCAAGCGTGTTTCACGTATGGCACTTAACTGACTGAGTAGTACTCAATGATTGTCTGTTACCCAGCATATCAACACCTTATGGGTCATTTAATACCAAAAATTAATTTTCTTGAGAGGTTTGAAGTAATGAATACAACTGAATACATGCTAGGTGATACACATTTTTTTGCTAATACAGGGTGTGATGGAATGGCTCTTAGGTCTTGCTGGGAAAAAGCCAAGGAACAAGGATAATAATAATAATAATATTAATTAAATTGAAATAAAGAAACAACCTCTGATGAAATTTGAATCCATATTGCTTAATTGAGAGTCTGATATGAACGATGCATTACTATACTGGCAATGGGGTTTCATCAGTAAATATTTACTAAAGCACTAGCTGTAGTGTGATGGTTGACAAGCTTTCATTGCACATTATTGATTCACTTGCTGTAATTTTGGAAACCTGCCTCCAAGGAACAAATTGGTTTCACATTCTTTTTGCAAGATGAGATAAATGGCTCAGAGAAAAGGAATAAATAACTATTTAATATTAATCCGTTGAAAGGAAATCAAAATTCAGAAGATGAACTGAACTTCTTTTTTTACATTAGTTTTAAAAAGCTTCGAATTTCCAAAATCAAAAATCCTAGAATCCCCAAGAAATGGGTTTCAGGTTTCATCTCCTTAGGAACATCAGAAACAAACACAAGCTTTTTCTTTAAAAAAAAGTTAGTTTGGAATTTGCACTGAGTTAAAATATATAGTACATCTGATATATCCTGTGAGGGGATAATCAGGAAGAGAATAGTGCAAGAATAATACTTAACACTGAAGATACAGTAATGGGGATTTATTATACCACAGTACAATAAACCAATAGACAATACAAGTACACCAACAAATAGTAACAGGTATAACAATCAGGTAGACAATGTCTCTGCCTAGGATGTATACGTCCGTCTAGTGACATATGCTTCCGTCTAGTGCTGATGGCTCTCGTCTACTGACGATGACTCTATAGTTCGCTCTAGTCACAGTCTTTTATAGAGCGGACCATATCCATTCCGGGGTAGGACAGGATATTCCTCTACAACAAAAACCAAAAGGTCTCGATGACAAATGTGCATTCTTGTAGTAGGTAATTGAGCCTACCTTGATGGTCTTCTATGGTCAGACTTGTAATAACATGTTTCAGCTATAGAAGGCTAATGATAAGCAAGCCTGACACACTTTATATCTCGTATCTTCTACTTTTTCACTTTACACTCATTTAAGGCTCTTCACACCTGCATTCTCATCCTTCTTTTATCCATTCTTCGACACACCCTGTAACCTGTCTCTTCACCATCCTCTCATAGCCCTCTGCCCACCAATGGCAGTAATGTCTTGCTTGGGGTGAAATGATTATAAAAAATATTTTCTTCTTCTTCCTGTGCCATGTTCCTTCAGGGTGTAGGTGATCATGGACTTCCACTTGGCTCTGTTTTTTGTTGCTCTCAATAATTCACTCATGCAGCTCGACTGGCAACAAGGTCCCACCCATTTACAGTTAGATCAACCAAATGCAACCAACAATTCTACACCAGCAGCATATTTTCTAGCACTTCCCACCTGTGGAACTCTCTTGCTTTCCTGATAGCTACAATCTCAAGGAATTTAAATACAATGTCAAATCCCATCCCTTATCCACTTGACTCCAGCCCTTTCTACATCACCCCATATATCTTGTTCTTTTCCTTTCTCTCTACCTTCACAACTGTCTTCACAACTGTGTTCCCATCCTTCTCTTGCCCTTTCTCCGACACCCCCTGTAACTGGTTTGTCTTACTTTTCACTCTCGTCTTGTATAAACTTTTAGTCTCTTATACAGCATCCTGAGCATCAATGGTGGTACTGCCTTGCTTGGGGTGAAATGATTGAAAAAATATCTATCTATCTATATATATATAAGAAATTATTTGGGACAAAGACGACAAAGATTTTTTTCATCTATTTTCCTTATTATTCCCCATGTTTTATTTATTGAGATTTTGTTGTTTAGTCTGGAGATGTAGTTTTGCCAAGATTCTCTTTCAGAATTTTTTTACTTATACAGTGTGCTTTCGCTTGTGTTTACTTGTAGTTTTGTAGGCTGATTGTGTTTGGGTTGTGTAAGAATATCTTTAGCATTTTTTCCTGGTTTTAACTGCTTATCTGCATTCTGCTGTAAATCAGGGTTTTAATTTGGTATGTGGTTTAAAGGAAGATTTGGGTATTGTTTGTCTTGCTGTTTGTGTTAGTCAATCAGTTAAATGCCATGCTTGGGTGATCATGTCACAAAATAAACATGACTGACTGAGCAGAAGAATTATCCTGTAGTAGGCTGCTATTGCTTTCTGCGGTAGAGTGGTTGCCAGCCAAGGCTATAGAACCCAATCTGTTCTATTATTTAACCCATAACAGTAGGGAGGAGATAGATTAATACCTTTCCCAAGAGTATTTGTGCATAAATGAATGCAATGACCTCAACTGGAATTCAAACTTGGCTCCTTGATTTCTAGTTTTGAGCTGATATCTACTGCATCATAATGTTAGTATGTTTTTAAAAGAGACTATTGGTTCTGTTTCATTGAAAGTTTCACTGTTGATTTGGGATGAGCAGAGTTCATTGAATTTTAACCAGTTAGCTTTGTGCAGTTGCCATTTTGGATTCCTTTCTTCTGGCATAAACTTGCTTCTATTGAGGAAAATAGGTGATTGTTCACTACCAGATTGGTCATCATGAACTTTCTACTGAAAGTTCATAAAAATTGATGGGGAGAATATGGTTATGTTGATAGTTGATGTTGATCCAGTACTTGGGTATAGGTACGTATTCATTTTTTTAAATTAAGGATACATAGATGAGATAATTCTAGTAGAGATTCTATAATTTTACCTGCTTGGTTCTGGTTCCTACGGCCCAACATTTTGCTGTATGCATTAAAATCTCCCATTAGTAGAAAGGGAGTGGGAAATTGACCAATTAACCTTTCTATTTCAATTTTATTTGATTTATGTTTTAGTGGTATATAAATTGAACATCTGGTTGTTGTTTGATGAATTGAAGCTTTTATTACCATGTTCTGTAGATTTTTGTTTAACTGTAGTTTTTCATGGGACACTGATTTTCTAAAACAAATATTGAAGTACTTCAACTTGGCCTGTTTTTTATTTTTGATACATTTATTTGTGATAAGTTTCATACTGTGAAACCAATAAATTGTAAATTCTACTCCAGCAGCTTCTTTTCTCGAACTTCACATCTGTGGAATTCTCTTCCGCATACTTACTTTCTTGACAGTTACAATTTCCAGCAGTTTAAATGTAAAGTCAATAGTCATCTCCTGTCTCACTAACTTACATCCACCCCACTATCATCAGTACTCTCTTCCTGACATCCCCTGCAACCTCTCACTCCTCATAACGTTCCTCCTCATCCACCCCACTCACATCAGTAATCTCTTCCCTCTCCTACTCTCTTCCTGACACCTCCTGCAACCTCTCACTCCTCAACATTCCTCCTATGTAACCCCCTCCTGCACAACAGTGGCAGTAAAATGCCTTGCTTGGGGTGACACAATTATAAAAAAAAAAATATTCTTTAAAGGAGATGTCAGTTGTTTTGAGAAAAGTTTTTTGCAAACCTACTGTATTTGGATTATAATCAGTAAGGAGTTGTTTGATCTCCTCACAGTTGGGTTTAACGCTTCTTCAGTTCCATCGTATAATGCTTGCATTCCATTTGTCCATTTGAGTGCTAATTATTTTATCTTAGTGAGTGGATCTTAAGGGTGACTATGTTCTTTTCTTTCTTTTTTTGGTTTATCTATTTCCATATCTTTTTTTTATTCACTTCACCCAAAGCAAAGCGGTATCACCACTGATGCACAGGGGGCTACATAAGAGTAAAAGTTTAGATTGGAGGAGAGTAAAGAGAAAGACAAACCAGTTAAGGGGGTGTCAGAAAGGGCAAGAGAAGGATGGGAACACAAGTGTGAAGACAGTTGCGAAGGTAGAGAAAAAGGAAAAGAACAAGATATACAGAGTGATGCTGAAAGAACTGGAGTCAAGTGGATAAGAGATGAGTATTGACACTGCATTTAAATTCCTGGAGGTTGTAACCGTCAGGAAAGTAAGTATATGGAAGGGGGTTCTATAGGCGGGAAGTGCAAGAAAAGCTGCTGGAGTAGAATTGTTGCCTGCATTTGGTTGATTTAACTGTAAATGGGTGGGACCTTGTTGCCAGTCTGGTTGCACGAGAAAATTCTTGTGGTAGGGGCACTAGTGACTTAAGTTCGTCAGAGCAGAAGACATTCTATACTGTTTGTTTTCCTTGTTTGTGAACTTGTTCATTGTCGAGTATTTGCATGTTCTTCATTACTTGGGTTCTTTTGTAGGGACAAG
This sequence comes from Ascarosepion bandense, assembly GCA_037127315.1. Taxonomy (NCBI): domain Eukaryota; kingdom Metazoa; phylum Mollusca; class Cephalopoda; order Sepiida; family Sepiidae; genus Ascarosepion; species Ascarosepion bandense. Next base: position 549,987 of record JBBBDQ010001774.1, read on the forward strand.
AAAAAAAACTAAAAACATTTTGGGAAAAACCCAAAGTAAAATTGCACACCTGCAAAAGTGGATTCAAATGACTATTCACAAGTCAGTGCAAAAAGCAAATCCTGAATCATGATTGGATTAAAAACAGAAAATTCATAATGACGTTTTTTCACATATAAAAGCAAAAATGCTCACTGTAGCTGGTCACATGACCAGATTTAATTACTTAAGGACATTCTGTGGCCAGTCAACAAGTCCGATGGGAGCCGCAAGACGAAACGACTAAAATGTAACTTCAACTTGACCCAGAGATAAGGTCAGGTTGCACCTTGTTCTTTTTCCTTATCTCTTTCAACAATTACCACTATGAACATTTTCTACATTTCTTGATACCCATAACTTTATCATTGAACACGAACTCTCCCCTTAACTTCTTAATAATGTTTCTAATTGCACGTTAACTTTTACAACCTGTGTTATTCTTTCTTTTTAATTAATTTCTATTTTAAAATGCAAAATGTATATTTTATTGTTACACTATTCCACACAATTCCACATATTCCACCCTGCTGACAACCAACCTTCTGATAACAAAGAAAATCTTATGATAATTCTGGATAAAACTTGCAAGCTGTAGGGAGTCCAGTTAAGTCTGACACAAGGCCAAACCAAAAAAATGAACCCGCTCTCTACATCTACACTTTCATTCTTTTTCATTATCTTTTGTGGGTTGTCACCCTGTTTATTTGCTTTTAATTCTGTTTCTTCTATTTTTTGGAGTTTGGTTTTGTTTTGCATTGAGGTTTGTTTGGTTTTTATTCTGTCAGTTTTCTGTTTGTGGGATTTTGTATTTGAGAAGTTTTTGATGATTTTTTGGAGTTTGGTTTTTGTTTTGCATTGAGGTTTGTTTGGTTTTTATTCTGTCAGTTTTCTGTTTGTGGGATTTTGTATTTGAGAAGTTTTTGATGATTTGTCATTGGGAGGTTTGTTGCCAGTGAATTTTGTGTTTGATATTATAGTCTTTGTGGATAGTTTTAGTTTAATGGTATGGATTGTTTCCAAGTTTACAATTAGTTTTACTGTGTTCAATACATTTTTAATTCTTAAATAAAAAAAAAGTGTGAGTTCTTGTGTTTCATGTAATTTATTTGATATTAGATTTTCATAGGTATAGCTTGATGTGGCTTAATTAAATTTTTGAATATGATGGTGTATCAAAATTTGTTTTCATGCTTTTCCTTGCTTCTGAAGAAGGGAATTATTTTGGTAGATTCAATCTTTAATATATCTTTTTCCTTTTTCCAGCCTTCACAGTTCCTGGATGTTGCTCTACAATTTTCTTTAAAATTAGGACATTTGGCTTCATTTGGGTCAGTCAGTTAAGTGCCATACGTGATACACACTTTGGGTGATCATGTCTCGAAAGAGACATGACTGACTGGGCAGAAGATTATCCCACAGTAGGTTGCCATTGCTTTCTGCGGTAGACTTTGTTGCCGACCAAGGCTATAGAACCCAATCTGTCCTGTTATTTAACCCATAACTGGAAGGAAGAGATGGATTAATACCTTTCCCAAGGGTATTTGCGCGTAAGTGAATACAATGGATTCAACTGGAATTTGAACTCGGCTCTCCGATTTCTCATTTGGGTATGTGTGGTTAAAATCATTCTCCCCCACATTTTCCCCATATTGACTTTCTTGTATATTTATTCTTACCATGTATATATCTTTGGCATGTCTATCCAACATACCTTCATATGTACTCCTTACTCCACTTCTGTACATATTTATAAAAACCTCATTTAGTAACATTCTACCTTGAGCGACTCTTGGGCCTTGCATTGTATTCTCATTATATTGCATTAAAAGTGGTAAATCTAAGTGTCTGGTTTACAGAGATAGACAACAATAATATTCTCTTGCAGAAGAAATCTCCGGGATTCCAATCACTGTTACTTGATAGATTTATTTTTTGCACTGAGAATACTTGATTTAATATTATGACTACCATTTGTAGAAATCTGCATTGCAATTATGTTAAAGACCAAGTTCAGTCAGCTGGAAAAACCCAAATATCGAAAGTAGTTAAAAAAAAGAGATAAAACAAATAAAAAAAAAGGATATTGAGGTGGTTGAATATCTGAAATTCTTTGTGAAGAATTCGGTTTCCATTCTCATATCTTATAACCAGCTTAATTTCTTCCCTAAAATATCTACAAAGTTTTATCAGTTGATGATTTATTGTAAAACCATTGGCCTGCATTTGTAATCATATATGCACCAGATGCTATGGGATAGGGTTGTAATTCTTGGTGTCTGGCAATTTCTTCACTTGGTTCAAACAATCTCAGATGATGCCAACCAATTTCTACAGAGAATTACTGCTCATGTATTTCTCTTTAGAAAACTGTTAATATTTTAGCTTATCAAGAGTATTTTCATTTTTTACAATCCTTTACCCCTAAGCTTATTTCATGTTTACATCTAAAGATTTTTAATGATTTCGTGATATTATTGTTATTATTATTCAGTCAGTTAAGTGCCATACGTGATACACACTTGGACGATCATATCTCGAAAGAGACATGACTGACTGGGCAGAGGATTATCCCACAGTAGATTGCCATTGCTTTCTGCAGGAGACTGGTTGCTGACCAAGGCGACAGAAACCAATCTGTTCTATTATTTAACCCATAACTGGAGGGAAGACATGGATCAATACCTTTCCCAAGGGTAATTGTGTGTAAGTGAATGCAAGGAATTCAACTGGAATTTGAACTTGGATTCCTGATTTCTCGTTCCGAGCCGATATCCACTGCACCACGACGCACATCCTAATATTATTATTACTGTTGTTATTATTATAATTATATGTCAGGGTGTATCAAAAATATTTTCATTCTGTAAATCTCTATAACCCCAAAACTCTAGACTACAGGCTGGGATGGATGAATTGTCAAAATTACACTGTCCTGGGTCAAGAGAGTGGTTGCTAGAAGACTCTATATCTTTCAACAGGACTCTGCACTGTGACATACAAAGATTTGTTGGTTGGTTGTTTTGTTTTTATGGCAAATCAACCTCGGCGGCTCATTTATTGCCAACTAAACTTTATTTATTTATTGCTGGTAATACCTTTTTCTCTCAACAATTTATTGTTGTTTATATAAGTTTTTGGGTCTAGTAATACATTTTTCTTTTCGAGTATCAAGTTTCATTGGGATTTGTTATTTTTTTTTAAGGGCCGGGTCCCCAAGTCCTACCCTTGTTATTTAACCCATAACTGGAGAGAAGGGATGGATTAATACCTTTCCCAAGGGTACCAGTGTTTAAGTGAATGCAGGGTATTGAACTTGAATTCGAACTTGGCTCACCGATTTCTCTTTCTGAGCTGATATCCACTGCACCACAATGCACATCCATCACTAAACGTTAAACCTGGTATTCCCAAGCAGTCACCCATCTAAGTACTGACCAGGCTCAATGTTGCTTAACTTTGGTGATCAAGCAAGAACTGGTGTATTCAACGTGATAGGCTGTAAGCCTGATGACACACAAGGAGGAGAACCCACTGATGGGTGTAAAAACATTTTTGCAGCCATATCACTGCTTACATCTAACAACCTAACTCCCCAGACTGCAACCCCCTTCTTGATTATTATGTTGAGTACAGTCAAACAGGAGACCAACAAAACTCCTTGTAACATCAAAGATGAACTGAAAGCAAAAATTATGGCAGCATTCACCAACATAAACAAGAAGACTGTCCAGAAAAGTTGCAAGAGATTCCAAAGTCATCTCAAGGCTATTGTTTATTTAATTTTGGTAAATATATATTGTGTATATCAACTCGAAACAACAAATCGAGGTCCTGAATTCAAATTCTGGTTGAATTCCTTGCATTCACTTACATACAAATACCCTTGGAAAAGGTATTAATCTATCTCTTCCCTCCAGTTATGGGTTAAATAATAGGACAGATTGGGTTCTATAGCCTTGGCTGGCAACCAGTCTACTGCAGAAAGCAATGGCAACCTACTGAGGGATAATCTTCTGTCCAGTAAGTCATCTCTTTCGAGACATGATCGCCCAAGCGTGTTTCACGTATGACACTTAACTGACTGACTGACCCTTTGTTGATGATTCCATTATATTATTATTATTATTATTATTATTATTATTATTATTATGTTAGGCTGTATTAAAATAATTTCATTTTTTTACATATCATTACATTAAAGCTTATTTTATGTGTATATCTGAAAACTGTTTCTCAACTATATTATTATTATTATTATTATTATCTATATATTAATACACTTGTACCTACATAGGGTGTGTGTCATGCTAATCCTATTAAACCCCGGACTGTGTTGAGTGTAAAACAGAAAGAAGGAGAGGGATGTAGAGACGTGAAAAGAAAGAGAAAAAGGAATTTATAGTTAGGATTTAAATAATGTTTTGTAATCTAACAATCCCTTGTTGACAAATCTTTCTATTTTTTTTTTTAATCTTATCTTTGGGGATTTATTACAGATGAAGAGAAGCCAGATCCTGTTGAGCATCTGAGAAGGAAACAGAAAGAGAGAGGCAGATATAAACTAATGAAAAAGAAAGATAGACAAGAAGAGAGTGTGACACAGAGAAGGAGTAGAAAGGGGTTACCCTAGATAAAGGGTAGTGAGAGGTTAAATCATGTTTTGACCTAATGATGTGTTGAGGACAAATTCACCCCTTAACTGAAAGTGACAATTTGAAATTAAAAACTTTCTTTCTTAATGTTACCTTTAAAAATTTGTTACAAACTAAGGGAACAATATATGCTGAGTATCTAAGAAGGGAACATAAAGAGGGTAAGAATAAAATGAAAAGAAAGAAATCAATGTACAGAGACAAAAAGAAAGCATGACTCAGATATAGATTGGAGGTGAGATCATCTTAGATAAGGCAGGTGTTTGTAATGAGGGGTTAAATCATATTTTGAAATCTAAGAACCTGTTGAAGACACTTTGGTATTTTTAAGAGAGTTTATACCACTTTTCTAATAACTATTTGGTAATGATCATGGGTTGAATCGTACAGAAAGCAATATTAAAATATTTAGTAGTAAATTTGTGCAATCTTCATGTCTCTTAGTTCTTCTTATTATTTTAGGGTGGCTCATAAGTATTTTTGTCTTTTATAAACCTTTGCTTCAAAGCTAATTTCATATTCATATTTAAAGATGGTCAATGACTCCACAATATATATATTCATTCCCAGCCATAATTATTAGGCCACCCCAGTTTAAAAAAAAAATTATGTATTTCATACTATTTTTAGTATTTATTGCCAAGTGGATAATTCTAAATGAAAATAGAATGGTTCTTTTGTTTTTATTACTTTGCAAAGTTTTACAAGGCAGCCAGGAAGCCTTTGCTTCGGCTGGGCAATAATAATAAGAGACTAGCATTGGGAAAAGAGCACAAAAACTGGACACCAGAACAGTTCATTTGATGCACATGTTATTGTGCCATATTAACAAAAGAACCATTCTATTTTCATTTAAAATTATCCACTTGGCAATAAATACTGAAAAATAGTATGAAATACATCATTTTTTTAAAAACTTGGGTGGCCTAATAATTATGGCTGGTAGTGTATATATATAGCTTACAGTCATATCACGTTGAATATACCGGTTCTCGCTCGATCACCAAAGTTATGAAACGTTGAGCCTGGTCAGTACTTAGATGGGTAACTGCTTGGGAATACCAGGTGCTGTAAGCATTATTAACGGATGTGCAGTGTGGTACAGCGGATGTCGGCTCAGAAGGGGAAATCGATGAGCTGAGTTACAATTCCAGTCAAACACTTTGCATACACTTACGCACTGGTACCCTTGAGAAAGGTATTAATCCATCCTTTCCCTCCAGTTATGGGTTAAATAACTGAGGTCCGTTGTTCATGCAATTTGTGGCAGACTTGTTATCAGCAGTTCCAAAAAGCTGTCACCACTTTAAACAATTCTTTGTGCGGCAGTCTGAGACATTCATACGTCAAAATCGTCAGGAGAGTCAATAATAATAATAATAATAATATAATATATATATTTATGTATTAACCACTTCCCCAGCATAAATATGTACATACATTTTTACCAAAAGTATCTTTTTCAGACACAGATGAATAAACACTTTCAAAATATATTGTTAAAAAATCTGCTACAGATGTGTTTATACATCAATTTTGATTCTTTTTATGCCCTTCTGAAATAATTGGTAGGAAAAAGATTTAAGGTGTACGAAAAACAACTTAATTTATTACGGACCTTTATTCTAAAACTTATTTAATGCACATACTAAAGGCTATTGAGAACTCTATTAACACTGAAAAAAATTTTGGAATTTGATCTTGTCATATTCACCTGACCTTACACCAAATGATTATTACCTTTCCCAGTCAGTGACAGGAAAAATTCAAGAGATCATCAAAATCTTTTTCACATCAAAACCTGCAGAATTTTACTCAAAAGACACTGAAGAACTGCCCGATAAGTGACAACAGAACATTGCAAATAAGGGTGAATATAAAATTCAATTGCATGTGTGTCTCATATATATATTCATATATATACATATATATATATATATATATATATATATATATATATATATATATATATATATATATATATATATATATATATATATATTCACATACATTTACAGGTCTAAATCTAAATCTAAACTTATTTATAAATGGAACTTTGTGTGCGTGTGTGTGTGTGTGTCTCTGTGTGTGTGTGCGTGTCCATTACGTACAGACTCCAAAATGGCTGAACCGATTTTCTTGAAAATTTACACTGTTGTACTATAAGCATCTGCAAGTGTTCTTAGCTAGGTTTTGTGTCAAGGTACTCTCAATAAATATTGAAAATCGAAAAAAATCGGGTTATAGAAGGAGTGGTCCGATTTTAATCAAATTTGATACACTCACAGACAAAGACATAAGAAATGATATTCAGAAGTTTCAAGGTTGCACTTCATATAATAGTGCAGAAAATCGATAATATATATATATATATATATATATATATATATATATATAAAAGGCAAGATGTTTGTGTGTGTATCTGTTTACCTGCCTGTATGTCTGTATTTTTTTCAGCCCTTTTATTTTAGTTTTTGCTTCGGGTTTTGCTCTAAGTAGGTATAATTGTAGTTCTTAGTCTCAGCCATGATACCATTTACTCAGAAGACTTATTTAGCCTTCAAAATTCAGTTTACGATGAAAAAAACTTATTTGATATCGATACCAGGAAATCAAAATTTGACTTTCATCCATTCATTTTTCTTTCAGTCTATGGTTTCACTTTAACTGGAAAAAAACTATTGCTTTTTAGTCTTTCGTGCCAACGTCCAAAGAGTCTGAGCTCCCGGACCATGCATTAGTTTTAAAGCTTTCATTACACTCGAGCAACGGTGGGTTATACTGCTAGTTAGAAATATTTAAAGTTTGAAGATGATAGTTTTAAATTTAAAATTTCTTTCTAGTTTCCTAGAGAGCAACCCATTGCACCTCCTTGGCCTCACTCTCTCAACTGACCTGAAGTAGAATGACGACATCAAATCTATAGCCGCTAGGAAGATTGGGTCACTGTGTCAAGACCGAAAGTTTTTCTCATCAAAATCAATCTTGCACATTTATAAATCTACCATTCGTCAATGCATTGAATACTGTTGTCATATCTGGTTGGGTGTTCCTGTTATTCACCTCAAGGTTCTTGAGAAAATCCAAAGGAAAATCTTCATTGTAATCAATCCTGGCTTGGCAGCCCATCTTCAGTCACTTTCTCACATACATTGAGTAGCTTCTCTCAGTCTTTTGTTATGGTGCTCTCCTACAAGGAATGGACTCTTCCTCTTACTATATATAATTAACTTGCAGACATGGAAAAAATTGGGTAAGCCAACCATGATAAAATCTAGCCAGATAGCAAGATCTGTCACTGGAGAAAAAATTAAATATGAGAGAGAATTTGTCGCTAAATTGTTGTGAATCTTTGTCGTCAATTTGTTGTAGCAAAACTTCACTGCAAATTTGTAGTGACTGATTCGGCTGGAAGTATGACATGGAACACAGGAGACAGGTTCAAAACAGTATATAAGAACATAGATACAAATAAGTGTTAGTAATAAGTAAATAAAAATAAGTAAGCCTGCACAGTACAGTTACACTGCTTATTGCCTGAATTGTAGCTGGCTTCAATGGCATACTAGCTGTCAACTGTCTTCCAGAAACCATGCAGGTAATTATATTATAGCAAAGAAAATGGCGATTTACCTCATCAAACCAAGCGACAGCGCGTTGTGTTAATACTATGATAGAAAATGTGGTGAAAAAGAAAATTACAGACCCAAACTGAAAAAAGGGACACATATTCCCCATAACATACTGAAGATGAAATATTTAAAATAATAAAAAAAAAAACAAGTCCATCGCAGAAGTTGCTATAAAAATATATGCAAATATTTAGCGTCTTCTCTGAGTTATCGGCCAATGGAAAAAATTGATCGGCCGATAAAAGCAGTCGTTGTTCTCGAAGTGGGGAAGAAATTTTTGGGGGTCTGACTGGTTAGGTGGATAGCAGTTCGCGAGATTGTACCGGTGAATTGAATTTTCAGCATTTTCTTTTTCTGGCCCGATATTCGAGTCTGAACTTTACGTGATTTTTCTCTGTGTTGTGGAAGTAATTTGTGAGAAAATATTTCCTTGCAATACCAGATCTCGTACATATATATATAGTAAGCAAAAGAGTTTATTCATCGTAGGAGGGTACCATAACACTTTTCTATAAATATTTTCATGGCAACTTCTCTGACAAGCTATTTTCTCTAGTGCCCTTACAACATGAATTTACACATGCTACTGTCGAATTCCAGTTGAAACCATTGCATTCACTTACGCACAAATACCCTTGGGAAAGGTATTAATCCATCTATTCCCTCCACTTATGGGTTAAATAGCAGGACAGATTGGGTTCTATAGCCTTGGCTGGCAACCAATCTACCGCAGAAAGCAATGGCAACCTACTGCGGGATAATCTTCTGCCCAGTCAGTCATGTCTCTTTCGAGACATGATCGCCCAAGCATGTTTCACGTATGGCACTTAACTGACCGACTGACTGGATTGGCATTTATGTCCCACCTTTTTTACAATCCAAGCAGTTATATGAAACCACTTCTTCTATTCTAACAGTTCCTTTTCTTGCATTTCCTGTTTGTGGAACTACTTTCCATTTACTTGCCTGCTGATAGCTACAATCTCTAAGATTTTAAATGCAACATCAATTGCCATCTTCTATCTCCTTGAATCCCATCCATCTCTTATCTTTTCCTCATCATCACTTGTACCTTGTTTTTTCTTTTATCATAATCCCCTGTACACCAGTGACAGCCTTGTCTTGCTTGGGATGAATTAATTGAAAAAAAAAAAAAAAAAGAAAAAAAAAGGAGACCTAAAAGAAAATTGTGATAAAACAGTGAGACATGTGAATACATATACATATACTTATTTATTAAGCTTAGCATAGTCTGGCATAAGGCTACAGTAATGAGTAACTCTGCAGAAAATCAAATTACACTCTCAAAACAATCAGCAAGAAGAGCTTGCTAAGCATTTTACCTGACATGTATATATGCTAGGAAGAGTTATAATTAATTTCCATTTTAAGAAACCGATTGTAAAGAATTTGACAAAAGGTATTAGAGAGATGCTTGATAATTTGCAACACATCTTTGTAAATAATGATGAATATACACTACTGGCCATAATTATTTGGCCACCCCAGTTTTTTAAAAGAAATGATGTATTTCATACTATTTTAGTATTTATTGCCAAGTGGTTAATTTTAAATAAAAATAGAATGGTTCTTTTGTTATTCTTAATTTGCAAAATTTTACAAGGCATAGAAGCAAAGTTGAGCTTGTTCGAATACCCCTAAATTTCCTTCATTCTTTCATTGATAATACTGCAATATAGGTAATGTCTATTGAACAGGTTAAGAGGCTCATCCCTTGTTCCCTGTTTAGGATGTGGTTTCCGGCTTTCTCTTTTCCAATCTTCTAATTTTTTTTCAATTGGATTAGATAGATCTATCTATCGCCCAGTTCACACTCCACCCATGTCTATTGAACAGGTTAAGAGTCTCATCCCTTGTTCCCTGTTTAGGATGTGGTTTCCGGATTTCTCTTTCCCAATCTTCTCACTTTGTTTTCTTGTTTTTTGTTTTTTTTTCAATTGGAGTAGATAGATCTATATTTCACCCGGTTCACATTCCACCCATGTCTATTGAACAGGTTAAGAGTCTCATCCTTTGTTCCCTGTTTAGGATGTGGTTTCCGGCTTTCTCTTTCCCAATCTTCTCACTTTGTTTTCTTGTTTTTTGTTTTTTTTTCAATTGGAGTAGATAGATCTATCTATCGCCCGGTTCACACTCCACCCATGTCTATTGAACAGGTTAAGAGGCTCATCCCTTGTTCCCTGTTTAGGATGTGGTTTCTGGCTTTCTCTTTCCCAATCTTCTCACTTTGTTTTCTTGTTTTTTTTTTTCAATTGGAGTAGATAGATCTATCGCCCGGTTCACACTCCACCCATGTCTATTGAACAGGTTAAGAGGCTCATCCCTTGTTCCCTGTTTAGGATGTGGTTTCCGGCTTTCTCTTTCCCAATCTTCTCACTTTGTTTTCTTGTTTTGTTTTTTTTTCAATTGGAGTAGATAGATCTATATTTCGCCCGGTTCACACTCCACCCATGTCTATTGAACAGGTTAAGAGGCTCATCCCTTGTTCCCTGTTTAGGATGTGGTTTCTGGCTTTCTCTTTCCCAATCTTCTCACTTTGTTTTCTTGTTTTTTTTTTTCAATTGGAGTAGATAGATCTATCGCCCGGTTCACACTCCACCCATGTCTATTGAACAGGTTAAGAGGCTCATCCCTTGTTCCCTGTTTAGGATGTGGTTTCCGGCTTTCTCTTTCCCAATCTTCTCACTTTGTTTTCTTGTTTTGTTTTTTTTTCAATTGGAGTAGATAGATCTATATTTCGCCCGGTTCACACTCCACCCATGTCTATTGAACAGGTTAAGAGTCTCATCCTTTGTTCCCTGTTTAGGATGTGGTTTCCGGCTTTCTCTTTCCCAATCTTCTCACTTTGTTTTCTTGTTTTTTGTTTTTTTTTCAATTGGAGTAGATAGATCTATCTATCGCCCGGTTCACACTCCACCCATGTCTATTGAACAGGTTAAGAGGCTCATCCCTTGTTCCCTGTTTAGGATGTGGTTTCTGGCTTTCTCTTTCCCAATCTTCTCACTTTGTTTTCTTGTTTTTTTTTTTCAATTGGAGTAGATAGATCTATCGCCCGGTTCACACTCCACCCATGTCTATTGAACAGGTTAAGAGGCTCATCCCTTGTTCCCTGTTTAGGATGTGGTTTCCGGCTTTCTCTTTCCCAATCTTCTCACTTTGTTTTCTTGTTTTGTTTTTTTTTCAATTGGAGTAGATAGATCTATATTTCGCCCGGTTCACACTCCACCCATGTCTATTGAACAGGTTAAGAGGCTCATCCCTTGTTCCCTGTTTAGGATATGGTTTCCGGCTTTCTCTTTTCCGATCTTTTCACTATTACGTAGCCCCCTGCACATCAGTGGCATTACCGCCTTGCTCGGGGTGATACGATTAAAAAAAAAAATTATCAAATATTTATAAATTCATTTGATGCGCATGTTATTGTGCAGTATTAACAAAAGAACCATTCTATTTTCATTTACAATTATTCACTTGGCAATAAATATTAAAAAATAGAATGAAGTACATTATTTTTTTTAAATACTGGGGTGGCCTAATAATTATGTTTGGTAATGTATAATTGAAGAAAATATAACTGTACTTTGTTTTGAAGAATAGTTCTGGTAAACAAAGTTCAAATTACTACTAAAATAGTTTATATGACTTCATATTATTATAACTCTTTTGAAAAAGAAATGAAACCTTCTTTCAATTATAATCACTAGCATGGCAAAAAAGTAATCAGCTAAAAGAGACGGTGAAATTGTATAAAGCAATCTATTTTCCAATAATTAAACTACTGTCAGTCATGCACAATAGAATAACTGCTGTAACCATTGCTAGCTCTGGCATCTCATGGCCAGTATATGAGAGATCTTCTTTTTAGCAAATGGATTTCAACTTAGCTGGTTTAGCTTGGTCTTGAGTAATACTATTTTCTTTTTGGACTTTTAATATTTGAAACTACAAATGAATGAAATCAAAATAATGCTATTATCAATAAAATTTAAATCTTTTATTGTACATTGTTCAAAGTTTTCAACTTTGATTTTAGGACAACACAGTTGTATCAATATCCATATTAAAATCACAAATGTGATAAAATTTATAAAACTATATTTGTATATTTTCAACAAAATATTTGAGAGCATTAAAGTTTCTACCTATAATACCATCAAGTAAAAACTGTGAGTCCAAAAGATTTTTTATAAAGAGATAAGAAAAATAAAAGAGACTGCAGTGTTTCCATAGAAGAAATGGCAATCTTTTAATAAGATTTCTACTTTATTTATTAGTATTATTTTTTCTGTATGTTTTAAAAATAAACTAGAAATAAAAAGAACAATCTTCTAATGTTTACTTTTTAAAAGAAGAATCCTCTTGTATTTTATTTGAATGTTTGTTGCATTTTGATTTTGAACTTAAAACTCTGAGCCAGGAATTTTATTAAATTTTATTAAATATAGTACCAGATGCAAACATTAAAATAAACAATCAAATTTCCTCTTAATCTAAGTCACACTTTATATAAATAAAAAAAATAGATAGGGTCACCAATTGTCCGGTTCCCTTGTGTTTTTAACAGGAGTAGAAGTTTGTTCTTTTTTCCTGTTTAGAATTGGGTTTCCAGCTCCTTCTGCTTCAGCATTATACTCCAAACACTTGTTCTTTTCTATGTAAACTTTGAGTGACTCTTGAACCTTGTATTGGAAGAACATTAGTAATATATATGTATACATCGAAAAACAGTTATTTCCGCAACTTTGTTTTCAACCTTTTGGTATTTTCAGGTGATTTATAATAACTGATTTTCCAATGTTTTCATACCACAGAGACTTTTACAAATGCGTAACTAAGTTGTAAACAACTGAAATTTCAAAGTTAGGGAGGAGTTACTTAAAGAAATTAAGCACTTTCGTCCAGGTTTGTATGAACCTAAGATGTATTTTTGGTATGATTACATATGGACACTATTCTTGATCTTTCATTTAGCAATTTCTTAGTTCTAAAAACAACATTAAGAGTAACTTTTCTTCTTGGCACAATCTGCAGATATCTCTGCTGTTGTAAAGTTTGGCTTTATTTTATTATACTCTATGTTATATCAGGGTCTTTTTCATTTCTTTGTTTTAATTTCCACACGTGGTTAGCTAGTTTAGGCATGGCATGGAGTACAGGGAACTACACAAGGAAATAAGAAGAAAATGCAGACAGGCTAAAGAGGAATGGCTCAATGATAAATGTGCAGAAGTAGAGAGACTGCGCAGGAATAATAAAGCAAACATGCATAAAGAAATAAAAGAACTGACAGGACAAAAAATATGCTCTTCAACAAGATGCATAAAATCCAAGGATGGAACAATCATATCGGAAAAAGAGAAAACACTGCAATAATGGGAAGAATATATAAAAAATCTTTTCCATGACAAGAGAGAGCAACTAATAATACGCAAAGATGAGGATGGACCGGAAATATTACAGTGTGAAGTGAAATCTGAAATAGCCAAACTGAATAGAAACAAAGCAGCTGGACCAGACAGCATAGTCATAGAGCTGCTGATAGCCCTGGAAGAATTTGGTGAAGAGAAAATTACAGAAATAATAAATGAAATTTATAATAGTGGTGTAATACCAGATGGCCTCAGCAAGTTGATTTTCATAGCATTACCTAAGAAGCCAGAAGCAAACAAGTGCAAACTCCACAGAACCATCAGTTTAATGAGCCATATAACAAAATTGATTGTTTGAATCCTGATGAATAGAGCGAGAAGCAGAATCAGGCCAGAGATAGAACAAGAACAGTGCAGTTTCATCAAAGACACTAAAACAAGGAATGCCATATTTATGATTAGGATGCTCTCTGAAAGGGAAATACAAATGAAGAAGGACTTATACCTGTGCTTTATTGATTATGCAAAGGCATTTGACAAAATACGCCACAATGAATTGATGGAGATGCTCGGCAGCCTTGACATATTTGGAAAAGACTTAAGAGTAATCAAGAATCTTTACTGGCAGCAAACCACTTGTATACGGACAGGTAATGAATTCAGCAGATATACAAATATAAAAAGGGGCGTAAGATAAGTATGTGCCTTTTCACCAGATCTGTTCAACTTGTACAGCGAGAATATGTTGAGGACCCTAGAAGTTATACCTGGATTTGTCATCGCCTTCATCCTACCTATATATATCTGATCCAATCCTGAAGTCTGTTGCTTGTGTACAGAAAGCCAGCATATCTATCAAGTTATCTTTTGTTATACTGGTATGTTCTCATAGGGATGAGGCTGAGGCTAGTCTGTTCCTGAGTACCTCTTCTGTGGGTACCTTGGTGAACAAACACAGCATGTCCAAGCTAACCATCTGGTTGGTTTCAATAGTAGCAATTTTGATCATTTCTACGAAGGAATAAATACAATATGGGAATCAGTAATCTAGTGCTTAAGAAAAACAAAAATAACAAAATTGTAATATGAACTCTGTTAAATATGGTTAGGCCTATTATGTTCAGTCAGTCAGTCAGCCATATGTGATACATGTTTGGGTGATCATGTCTCAATAGAAACTAGGCAGAATATTTTCCCGCAGTAGTTTGATATTACTTTCTGTGGTAAACTAGTTGCCCACCAAGGCTATAGAACCACCCAATCTGCCCTATAGCTGGAGCAAAGAGATGGATTCTTACCTTTTCCAAGGGTATTTGGGCATAAGTGAATGCAATGAATTCAACTGGTATTCCAAGTTAGCTCTCTAATTTCTCATTCCTAGGCAATATCCACTGTAGTTATAATGAGGTTTTATAACTCCTAAAAAATTCATGCAATGATGTTTGCAAGGACACATAGTCTAGTAGATAAAAACATTGTTCGAATCCAGTGACTTGATCCAAAGTTGTGAGTTCAATACCTGGTTACAGCAGAGGTGAACAAAAATTTGGAGAGTTGTGTTAAAGGGACATAACTGAGACTTAGATATCTGGAAGAGACACAAGAGAAATAAACTTCCAGTCCCCTGAAAAAGGTTGGAGTATACATCAGCTGAAATGTTATTATTATGACAATGAAGAACAACGCTCCAAACAATTTAAATAATTAACATACCCCATCTCAGAAATATAGAGAAATAAGAGTAGATATGTTCGTCTATTATTTGGTTCACACTCCTTCCAGTTTTTTTCAAAAGAAGTGGAGGTTTATCCCTTGTTATCTTATGAATATATTTTTTTTCTTTCATTTCTGGTGGCCCCTTGCATCTTGGTGGCATTAACACCTTGCTTAGGGTAATGCCCCTTACTTTGTAACCCACTACCTTGAATGACTGTTGGGGGTTGTTGTAGAAAAACATCATTGTAAAAAAAAAAAAAATGAAAAAAATTGTAGCTCTTAGTAAATTTTTTTTTTTCCTATAATATTAAATAATATTTTAATATTCTGCCAACCATTTAAACAAGCTTATTAGGTTATGTACTGCATTCTTCTGTTCCTCTTGCTTTCAGTATGTCCTGAAAATATCGGACCTAAGGCAATTCTTCTATCTTCTTTTTGGTGCCTTGTTCCTTCAAGACATAAATGATCATGGCCATCCACATCTTTCCGTAGCTGGTAACTCTTAATAAGTTTAGTGTTTCTGTTATTTCTTCCAAACCCTGTTCTGTCATCCATTTGCTTATGCTCATTAAGTATGTCATGTGCTGCTTTTCCTTGTGCCTCTCTCTCTCCACCTTGTGTATATCAGATTTTTAAGCCCTCCTTCCTCATGACATATCCTAGAAACTTTAACTACCTTATTCTAATGTTATGTATACATTTCCTTTTTATTTCCATTCTCTTCAAAACCTCGTCATTGCTTACATATTTGGCTGATGGTATCATCTGTAGAACCACATTTCTGTTGCTTCGAGTCTTCTTCAGCTTTGAGGAGATTGTCCAGAATTTGCTACCATACAGGAAGACAGAAATCTCCTACAAAATGTAGTGAAGAAAAGTGAAAAGAAAGAACTAAACATAAACTACAAAAGACTGAATGTATGATCATTAGCAAATAGAGAAGACTAAAAAGCCAATTATAGGTTGTGGATTTCTAAAATCATGCTGGTACAGAAATTTTAATACATGGGAATTGTTCTAATGGAGGATGGAAAGTGTGACACGGAGATCTGAAGATGTATTGGGATGGACAAAGATGCAGTCCAAAAGCTAAGCAGAGTATTAAGAGATAGAAAAATTCTGATGGAAACAAAGAAAAGAGTAGTGAACTGTTATATTTGTCCTCAAGGCCAATCAATGAGTCAGTTAAGTGCCATACGTGATACATGCTTGGGCAATCATGTCTTAAAAAAGACATGACTAACTAGGCAGAATATTTTCCCACAGTAGTGTCCAATTCATTCACCTCTATTTCTAATTGGCATCCGTTTTATTTGATTGGTCAATGAGAGTGTCCAATTCAGCTTCTGGCTGATCAGAAACATGCAACACTTTCTGTGGTAGACTGGTTTCCAATGAAGGCTATAAAACCCAATCTGTCCTGCCATTTAACCCATAGCTGGAGGAAGAAGAGACAAATTAATACCTTTCTCAAGGGTATTTGTGCATAAATGAATGCAACAAATTCAAATGGAATTCAAATTCAGTTCTCTGATTTCTTGTTCTGAGCCAATATCCACTGCTCCAGGAATCACATCCAGGCAATTCACAGATATAAAAAATAAGAAGAAAAGGAAGCTGTGAAATGACATTTTTATTTTTTAAATAACAGAAATGGCCTTTAAATGTTCTCCTAGGTGGCTCAATAGCAACTCCATAACCATATAAAGACAGCTTTGTTTTTACTCAGCCTTGAGTTTATCATTCTCCTCTATTTCTAATTGGCATCCGTTTTATTTGATTGGTCAATGAGGGTGTCCAATTCAGCTTCTGGCTGATCAGAAACATTCAACACTTGTCCCATCATTGAATCAAAGTACACTGAGTGCAATCTATTGTGTTTGACCAGGCTTATTGGACATTTGATCAATTGTTCACATGCCAATCAATCACTTGTGTATCAATAGAACTTACTTGATTAACACTGCTCCAGCCAGAGGGAAGTTAACACTTTTATAAGGAAAAATCAATGTATTGTTGGATTTGTACTTGAACCTTCAAATGTGAGTGTTTCTTTGCTGTCACAAGCCAGGATGAAGAAGATTTGTTAGACATTCGGGTGTTTGAAAAGTTATGATGTTTTACCAAGATCTAAAATAAGGTGTAAATTACATTTATTGAAATATTCTTCTTCTTCTATATGCCCTGTCCCTTCAGGATGTAGGCGATCACGGCCTTCCACATCTTCCTATCGCCAGTGGCTCTGAGCACACTTTCTTCTGTAACATCTTGCAACCCCTGTTCCGCCATCCACCTGACTGCACAAATTACTGCCTTTAATTTTATGCCTTTTCTCAGCTGCTTATTTGCATATGAATTACAATGGGCAGCTCGTATATCAACATGGCTGCCTCTCAATTGCATACCTCGTAAAACTGTGCACCTTTGCACAGGAACAAGGTGTTAGATCACCCAGATAAACACAAAGGTCTCCACTATGGGCAAATAGTGAACACCCAAACATGGTGAAAATATAACAACAAATTTTTATAGTAAAAATACAAGTAATACATTTTTATATAAAAAATTACCTACAGTCTATATTTATAATAAAATTACTAACAATATATTTTAAAACCTGAATTTACAATACTTTTTAAAGCAAAATGATTAACAATAGATTTTATCTGTAGTTGAAGCCATAAAATTGTGTTACAAATCTTAAGATTTCAGCATTAAATAATACCATAGACATTTTTATATGCCACTGACCAGACAGTCAACATGAGAGAACTCTTTCAGAACATTAATCCATATAATATGTTACAATATTTTAAAGAAATCAAATTGTATTCCAAAATATAACATCAACAAAACTAAAACATAAACACACCTAACACAGCCTCTCGTAATTATGTCCACACAAACATGTGTATATATATATATATATATATATATATATATATATATATATATATATATATATAAAGGCTGAGTATCATCTACCATGTATTCAATTTTAAAAGCAGAATAACATATCTTATTGTTATTACTTTAAAGTTCTCAAGAAAATTAAATTTTTGCATTGAATAACCCGCAAGGTGCTAATATGCTATTAAACAATCAAATGAAATAAAATTTCAAAGGTGAGTATCATCTACCATGTATTCAATTGTGAAAGCAGAATAACATATCTTATTGTTATTACTTCTAAGCCCCCCAAGGCAATTTAATTTTAACATTAAATGAGGAGTTGATATGCCATTAAACAAATTAATTAATCATTTCTGAAAAGATTGGTGTATAGCCCTGAAATTGTTTGATATGTCAAAACCAATTTTCAATTTTTTTTATACATTTAAGAGATTGGAAGCTATTTATAAACAAGGAAAAATGGTTCGACCCAAAATGAAAAAATGGACCATCCTTAAATAAAACTCTTTCTTTACTCGCACTTCCCGTTTATGGAACTTCCTTCCATTTACTTGCTTCCCTGATAGCTACAATCTCCATAATGTAAAAGTAACGTCAGTTGCCATCTTTTATCTCCTTGAATACCATCTATCTTTAATCCTTTCTTCAACACTCTCTGTACTCTGTTTTTTCTCTCACTGTAACCCCCAGTGCACTAGTGGCAGTCCTGCCTTGCTTTGGGTGAAATTGTTTAAAAAAACAAACTTTGATCATTATTTTTTCTTTTAATCATTTCACCCACCAAGCAAGGCAATAATTACATCAAGATATAATGAGGTTACTAGGAGTAAAGGAAAATGAGAAGTCTTTAGAGAGGAGAAAGCACAAACAAAGAACAGTATTCTGGAAGTCAGAAAGAACTATAAAATTTAGTGGACTTGAGAAATTTACCTGAAAAGTGTCTTGGATGGATTGATTTGATTTTTTATGGCTTATCAAACTTTTGAATGTTATTTAAAGCCAGGAATTACTTTTAGAATAGTAAGAATGTTTTGTAGATAATTATTTGACTGATACAAATCAAACTAATTAACCCATAGTTAGGGGAAGTGAAATAGAAGTATATTTTTCCCAAAGGTATTTGCATCCAAGTGAATATAAGGAACAGGGCAGAAATTGAAACCCAGGTTTCCAATTTTCAATTCTGAGCCATAATCAATTACACCACCTGCACATTCAAACTTAATTCACCTGGCATTTCCTAGAAAGTCACCCAACTAAGGTTCTATGTTGCTTAACTTTGGTGATTGTATGCTGCCTTTTCAATATAATATGGCCTTAAGATAAATTTTTTTTTTAATCATTTTGCCCCAAGTAATGCGGGACTGCTGCTAGTGTGCAGGGATTTACAGTGAGAGAAAAAAGAACAAAGTACAGAAGGTGTCTAAGAAAAGATTAGAGATGGAGGGGTTTCAAGGAGACAGAAGCCGGCAACTGATGTTGCATTTAAACTTTTTGAGATTGCAGCT
This sequence comes from Ascarosepion bandense, assembly GCA_037127315.1. Taxonomy (NCBI): domain Eukaryota; kingdom Metazoa; phylum Mollusca; class Cephalopoda; order Sepiida; family Sepiidae; genus Ascarosepion; species Ascarosepion bandense. The sequence continues at coordinate 569,822 of JBBBDQ010001774.1, forward strand.
ACCAGGGAAGAAAATAAATGGAAGGGAGTTCCGCAGATGAGAAATGTAAAAAAAATAACTGTTGGAGTAGAAGTGACAGTTACATTTAACTATTTTAACAGTGAAAGGGTGGGATCGAGATTCCTATACAGTCAGTTAAGTGCCATACGTAGTAAACGCTTGGGCGATCATGTCTCGAAAGAGACATGACTAACTGGGCAGAAGATTATCCCACGGTAGTTTGCTTGTTTTTTCATTTTTTTTTCTCAATCTCTGAAGAAGCTTTAATAAAAGTGAATTCGTTTATTTTTCTTTTGCTTTATTCTATCACCTTGTTGGATTCCGGTCCATATTCAAATCATATACCATGAAAATGCCAGCCAGTCACAGATTAGTATTGTGAACTTTTTCCTAGTCAGTCAGTTAAGTGTCATACGTGATACACGCTTTGGGCAATCATGTCTCTTTCGAGACATGACTGACTGGGCAGTAGGTTGCCATTGCTTTCTCCAGCAGACTGATTGCCAGCCAAAGCTATAGAACCCAATCTGTCCTGTTATTTAACCATTAACTGGAAGGAATAGACAGATTAATACCTTTCCCAAGGGTATTTGTGCATAAGTGAATGCAATGAATTCAGCTGGATTTCGAACTCGGCTCCCCGATTTCTCATTCCAAGCTGATATCCAATGCACCACACATCCTATACAGTAGCATGCTTTAATTCACATGGATGAGGCACAAGTTTGTCAGAACAGTTACCATGAAAATATTTGTAGAAAAGATAGTGGGAAGCCACATCACATTAAGAGAAAGATGATTTCTAAATTTCAACCAACAGTAATAATAACTTTTCAATGAATGAATGTCAAATATATCCTGTAAGTAAATTCTAGACTCATCGCTATGATTGCTATCTAATGTAACATATATTTTAACATCTACCAAATGGTTGAATTTATTTATTTACTGATCATTGAAATGTAAATAAAGCCAGAAAATCTGTTGCTCTCCTCGTCAGTTTGCAATATATGTAACAATGGGGGCTGCGAAAAACTGGCAAAGGCTCTCAAAATACCCATGTGGGTATAAATCGTCTTACAGCCAGAATGGCATCAAAATACAAAAAATGTAGAAAAGATAGTGGGAAGCCACATCACATTAAGAGAAAGATGATTTCTAATTTCCAACCAACAGTAATAATAACTTTTCAATGAATGAATGTCAAATATATCCTGTAAGTAAATTTCTAGCCTCATTGCGATTATCTAATCTAATCTAAAGCTAAATCTTTCTAAACTTATTTAAAATGGAACTTCGTCTGTGTGTGTGTGTGCCCGTTATCTATAGACTCTGAAATGGCTGAACCGATTTTCTTGAAAATTTACACAATTGTACTATAAGCATCTGTGAGTGTTCTTAGCTAGGTTTTGTGTCGAGGTACCCCCGATAAATATCAAAAATCAATAATCAAAAAAAAGAAGTGGTCTGACTTTAACCAGATTTGATACACTCATAGACAAAGAGATAAGAAACAATATTCAGAAGTTTCAAGGTTGCAGTTCTTACAATAGTGCAGAAAATTGATAATATATATATATATATATATATATATATATATATATATATAAATGGGAATATGTTTGTGTGTGTGTCTGTTTATCTGTCTGTATTTCCTTTATACAAATCCACAATTTTTATCCGATTCTCACCAAACTTCACACAAATATTCTTTAGACTGAGTCTGAGCTCCAGGACCATGGATTAGTTTTAAAGCTTTCATTACACCCGAGCAACGCCGGGCTATACTGCTAGTTGCTATATAATTTTACATATAGTTTAACATCTACCAAATGGTTGAATTTATTTATTTACTGATCATTGAAATGTAAATAAAGCCAGAAAATCTTTTGCTATCCTCGTCAGTTTTCAATATATATGTAACAATGGGGCTGCGAAAAACTGGCAAAGGCTCTCAAAATACCCATGTGGGTATAAATCGTCTTACAGCCAGACTGGCATCAAAATCACAAATTGAAGAGAAAGAAGAAAAAAATGAATGTACTTTTCATCAGAACTTTTCACCTTGTTGCCGTCTATGCAATTAACCAGAGCTCGGTGCCTTAAACCGAAAATCAACAAAATTTCTGATGGAGGTCAGTCTATTCACATCCAAGTTGTGAAAAGTAGGTATTGCTATTCACACACACAGAGTGAGTTTGTAATTGAAATTACATTCTGCATCCTGGGTGGCCTTCATAGGAAAAGCCGATAATTCTAAAGGCATTTAAGCACATGTTAGCTAGAGTTATAGGTAGACACATCAGTATAGAGCAAACAAGATATAAGCTTCTATTGCTATTTTTTTTATCTATTAGGAACAATTTCGTGAAGATCTCCCAAATTTGGAATGCATAATTCTTTGACTTACTAAAATGTTCTACCATCGAAATATTTGCTTTCTCACAGGCAAGGAAAAGGAAGAATTCTCTCTCTTTTCTGTGATATCTTTAATAGTAACAATTACTATTTGCAACCATTCAGAGTAAGAATATAATTTCAATTTTATTATTAACTAGCAGTATAGCTCGGCATTGCTCGGGTGTAATGAAAGCTTTATAACTAATCCAAGGTCCTGGAGCTCAGACTCTTTGGACATTGGCACGAAAGACTAAAAAGCAATAGTTGTTTCCAGTTACAGCAAAACCATAGACTGAAAAAAAAATGAATGGATGTAAGTCAAATTTTGATTTCCTGATATCGATATCAAATAAGTTTTTTTCGTCGTAAACTGAATTTTGAAGGCTAAATAAGTCCTATGAGTAAATAGTATCATGGCTGAGACTAAGAACTACAATTATACCTACTTAGAGCCAAACCTGAAGCAAAAACTAAAATAAAAGGGCTGAAAAAAAATACAGATATACAGGCAGATGAACAGACACACACACAAACATCTTGCCTTTTATATATATATATATATATATATATATATTATTGATTTTCTGCACTATTGTAAGAACTGCAACCTTGAAACTTCTGAATATTGTTTCTTATGTCTTTGTCTATGAGTGTATCAAATTTGATTAAAATCAAACCACTCCTTCTATAACCTGATTATTTCGATTATCAATTTTTGATGTTTATTGGGGGTACCTTGACACAAAACCTAGCTAAGAATACTCGCAGACGTTTATAGTACAACTGCATAAATTTTCAAGAAAATCGGTTCAGCCATTTCAGAGTCTATAGGTAACGAACACACACACAAAGTTCCATTTATAAATAAGCTTAGATATCCAGAAAATAAAAATATCTGTATACCTCAAAAAAGATCAGAACAATTCTTTCCCTAAAATATATTTTCTATTGGCAGAATGAATAAAATTAAAATTTATTTTGTTGTTCCTTGACAGATTATGCAAAATCACTAAAGTATGCCATAAAGATCTATTGAAACCGTTGAGAAACCTTGACATATTTGGGAAGGATATTAGAACAATCAGGAACCTATAGTGCCAGTAAACCACCTGCTTATGGAGAGAAAAAAAGAGTTCAGCAGATATACAAAATTAATGTGTCTTCTCAGTGGACATATTCAACCTATACGACGAGGCAGTTCTGAAAGAATTAGAAGTCCTACCAGAATTAATTATTGGCGACCACAATCTTAACAACTTAAGATGTGCAGATGACACAGTGTTGACAGCAGATGTCAAAGAAAACTGCAAAACCTCCTACAGAAGGTAATGAGAGAAAGCGAGAAAGGATTAAAAATCAACTGCAAAAACAGAATGCATGGTTGTTAGCAAAAAGACAAGCTCAAAATGCATACAGATTGGAGATATCAAAATCAAACAAGTGCAACAATTTAAATATCTGAAAAGTAACAGGGGATGAAGAGTGCGACACTGAAATTCGAAGGCGCATTGGGATAGTCAAAGATGTATTCTAAAAGCTAAGCAGAGTATTCAGTCAGTTAAGTGTCATACGTGATACACGCTTTGGGCGATCATGTCTCAAAAGCGACATGACTGACTGGGCAGAAGATTATCCCGCAGTAGGTTGCCATTGCTTTCTGCAGTAGACTGGTTGCCAGCCAAGGCTATAGAACCCGATCTGTCCTATTATTTAACCCATAACTGGAGGGAAGAGATGGATTAATACCTTTCCCAAGGGTATTTGTGTGTAAATGAATGCAAGTAATTTAAATGGAATTTGAACTCGGGCACCCCGATTTGTCATTTCGAGTCAATATCCACTGCACTACAATGCACGTCCCCAAAGCAGAGTATTAAGAAACAGAAAATCCTTGTAAGAAACAAAAAAAGAGTATTGAACTCTTATGTGATGTTTATCCTCTTACATAGCATTGACTGCTGGACAATCTTCTCAGAAGGGAAGAAGAGATGTGAAGCAACAGAAATGTGGTTCTACAGAAGGATGCTGAGGATACCATGAACTGAATATATGAGCAACGATGAAGTTTTAGAGAAAATAGAAACAAAAAGGTAACTTATTCCTAACATCAGGAAATGATAGTTGAAATTTCTAGGGCACCTAATAAGGAGAAATGGCTTAGAAAATCTGATACTCACAGGACAGATTAAACGCAAGAGAGACAGAATAAAAGAATGTATAACATAGTGAGCTTGAGTAAATGGATGGCATAACAGGGTTTATGAGAAAATAATTGGAGTAGATAGACTAAACTATCGCCCGGTTCACACTCCACCCACGTCTATTGAACAGGTGAAGAGGCTCATCCCTTGTTTCCTGTTTAGGATGCGGTTTCCGGTTTTCTCTTTTCCAATCTTCTCACTTTTTTTTTTCAATTGGAGTAGATAGACTAAACTATCGCCCGGTTCACACTCCACCCACGTATATTGAACAGGTGAAGAGGCTCATCCCTTGTTTCCTGTTTAGGATGCGGTTTCCGGTTTTCTCTTTTCCAATCTTCTCACTTTTTTTTTTCAATTGGAGTAGATAGACTAAACTATCGCCCGGTTCACACTCCACCCACGTCTATTGAACAGGTGAAGAGGCTCATCCCTTGTTTCCTGTTTAGGATGCGGTTTCCGGTTTTCTCTTTTCCAATCTTCTCACTTTTTTTTTTCAATTGGAGTAGATAGACTAAACTATCGCCCGGTTCACACTCCACCCACGTCTATTGAACAGGTGTAGAGGCTCATCCCTTGTTCTCTGTTTAGGATGTGGTTTCCAGCTTTCTCTCTTCTAATCTTTTCACTCTTATGTAGCCCCCTGCACATCAGTGGCATTACTGCCCTGCTTGGAGTGATATGATTAAAAAAAAAAATAAAAAATAAAAAAATAAAAAAACTATTAAGTTCCTACAAAAGATAGGAAATTGTGGAGAGTCATGATCGTCTACATCCTGAGGGAATATGGCACATACAAAAGAAGAACTGATATATATATCTAAATACACACACACTTGTGCAAATTAATTGAAACAACTACTTTCTGCTAACGGACAGAATTAGGAAACCTCTGGAAGCCCTATATTTAGGGCCATACAAAGTAATAAAACAAGAAGAAAAATATTTTATCATAGAGACATTGGCTGGTGATGAGGAAACAGTTTCAATTGAGTGATCGAAACCAGCAATACACGCCTATGCCCAGGAAAAGAATGAAAACAAAAAACACAGCCTAACAGAAAGCACATCATCACCAACACCTGAACTGCAGCAAAACTCACCAAAGGAACCAATCGTCACCCATTCGAGTAGACATGTGCAGTTTGCAAGAAACAATGACCTTTTTTACTACACATAAAAAATACACGCATAAACAAAATTATATGTACATTGAAAAGAGTAACATACACACATGCACCTTATAAAAGACTAACTTTGCCTTCAATTCATCCTTACTGTAGCTCCATTACATTGGGTAGGGATGTGTTGTAGGAATTAAATAAAAATACAAAATAAAATAAAAATACAAAATAAAATAAAAGTACAAAATAAAATAAACATAAAAATCTCCCAGGAGTCCTCTGACAGGAAAGACAATTGACGCATGCGCAAAAAGAAAGGCCTCCTGGTGCCAAAAATAAACTCGATCTCTTTCTCTGTTGGACTTTGGATGGTAAAGATGTGACAAACTGTTCAGGAAGGAATTTCCTCAACAAGAGGTCGTTGGAACCAAAAAATAAAATCAGTGTCCAAACTGTCCCTCTAGTGTCTCTGTATCTTTCCTTTTCTCTTTGCCTATTTATTTCAGCCTTGAAAGCCATTCAACAAGTTTTGGATGTTTAGGCGAAAGAACCAACCCAGCAGTAATAGCCATAACATTCCATAAATTTCCTTTCTTTCACTATACAATCAGTTTAAACCCACTGAAATGACAGAGTGTAATCAATTTCTTTCTTTTTTTTCTTAGATTAGGTCATTTGTAGTGGTGTGCAGTAATATGAATCTATTTTCAGGTTGTATGATTAAATTTGTTTGGCCTGGAAATATATTGCATCTACAATGATTGCATCAGATTTTTATTACACCCAGACACGATTGTCTCAGCTGTCAATTAGTTGTCCTACAACCATTTTCTGTGATGGACGTTACTCTAAGGAAGCGTATGAAAATTGTAACGCTGCACAAACACATTAGCAAACTTTACAGAGAGATTTCAGATATTGTTGGTGTCAGTCTTTCAACTATCAGTCGTGTCATCAAAGTGATAAAACAATCCATCAGTCCAAAACGTAAATGAAAATGCAGTTGGAAAAGAAAAACAATAACAAGAGACGGTGTATATGTAATCTTCTTATTCTGGTAGTAAATTAGGAAGAGGATTCCTGAAATTACACCCTTGTGCAAATTAATTGAAACAACTGCTTTAATTTCCTTTCTTTCACCAGACGCTCAGTTTTAGACCCACTGGAATAACAGGGTGTAATTGATTTCTGTTTTTTCCTCAGATTATTTCATTTGCAGCGGTGTGCAGTAATATGAATCTATTTTCAGGGTGTATGATGAAATTTGTTTGGCCTTGAAAAATATTGCATCATCTGTGATTACATCAGATTTTTATCATACTCAGAGTCTATTGTCTTGACAGTCGATTAGTTGTCCTACGGCCATTGTCTGTGATGGAAGTTACTCCAAGCAAGTGTACAAAAATTGTAATGCTGCATGAACACATTGGCAAGCCTTACAGAGAGATTGTGGATATTGTTGGTGTCAGCCTTTAAACTGTCAGTAATGTTATCAAGGCAAAGAAACAAACTGGATCTATCAATCCAAAACATAAAGGAAAATGTGGTCAGAAGAGAAAAACAATGCCAAAAATAATGTATACTTAATCAGGGAAAGTGTAAAAGATCCTAGGAAGACATGACTCATTTTGTTTCAATTATTTTGCACAAGGGTATTTGAGAGAGAGAGAGTTTGCAGTGATGTGCAGTAATACAAATTTATTTTCAGGGTGGATGATTAAATTTGTTTGACCTTGAAAAATATTATGCCGTCCATGATTTCATCAGATTTTTATCATGACCAGACACTATTGTTTCGACTGTCAATTGTCTGCAATTGACATTAATCCAAGAAAGCATACAAAATTTGTAAAAATTGCATGAACACTCGCAAGCCTTACAGAGAGATTGCTGATATTGTTGGTGTCATCCTTTTCAACTGTCAGTCTGTCTTCAGTTAGTTGTCCTACAACCATTGTCTGTGATGGAAGTTACTCCAAGGAAGCATGTGAAAATTGTAACGCTGCATGAACACATTGGCAAGCCTTACAGAGAGATTGTGGATATTGTTGGTGTCATCCTTTTCAGCTGTCAGTCATGTCTTCAGTTAGTTGTCCTACAACCATTGTTTGTGATGGAAGTTACTCCAAGGAAGCATGTGAAAATTGTAACGCTGCACGAACGCATTGGCAAGCCTTACAGAGAGATTGTGGATATTGTTGGTGTCAGCCTTTAAACTGTCAGTCATGTCATCAAGGCAAAGAAACAAACTGGATCTATCAATCCAAAACATAAAGGAAAATGTGGTTAGAAGAGAAAAACAATGCCAAGAGACAATGTATACTTAATCAGGGAAAGTGTAAAAGATCCTAGGAAGACATGACTCATTTTGTTTCAATTATTTTGCACAAGGGTATTTGAGAGAGCGGGCTAAGTGATTATACATGTGCATAAAGAAGAATTGAAAAGTTATGTAAATTTTCCAACTGTTTCCTTATTAAAACATACAAAAACAATGAAACATTTTAGTCTCTTTCTTTTCTAAAGGAAAATAAAACTCATTTTATAGATATTCAGATATACATATACACATTTTTCCATTACAGTTAATAACTAGTAACTTCACATTTTTATAACTTATAATTTAGTATAGGTATAATGTTTTCATAGTTTTCAAGTATTGGTTTAACAATCATCTTTCCTACAAAACCCCATGAACACCACTTCTTGTCTTTTCCTATGCTCATACAACCCCACAAATTAACCCCCTACTTTCGATGACTTTTTTTAGTCTAGTGTCATCATTTTTCCTACAAAACCCCATGAACACCACTTCTTGTCTTTTCCTATGCTCATACAACCCCACACATTAACCCCCTACTTTCGATGACTTTTTTTAGTCTAGTGTCATCATTTTTCCTACAAAACCCCATGAACACCACTTCTTGTCTTTTCCTATGCTCATACAACCCCACACATTAACCCCCTACTTTCGATGACTTTTTTTAGTCTAGTGTCATCATTTTTCCTACAAAACCCCATGAACACCACTTCTTGTCTTTTCCTATGCTCATACAACCCCACACATTAACCCCCTACTTTCGATGACTTTTTTTAGTCTAGTGTCATCATTTTTCCTACAAAACCCCATGAACACCACTTCTTGTCTTTTCCTATGCTCTACCCCACACATTAACCCCCTAACTTTGGGTGGCTTTTTTGGCCTTGTGTCCCCACATTTTTTCTATTAAGCCCCCATGCCACTTTCTTTTCCTATGTCCAACCCCACACTTCCCCCTACTTTCGATGACTTTTTTTAGTCTAGTGTCATCATTTTTCCTACAAAACCCCATGAACACCACTTCTTGTCTTTTCCTATGCTCATACAACCCCACACATTAACCCCCTACTTTGGGTGGCTTTTTTGGCCTTGTGTCATCATTTTTTCTATAGAACCCCATGAACACCACTTCTTGTCTTTTTCTATGCTCATACAACCCCACACATTAACCCCCTACTTTGGGTGGCTTTTTTGGCCTTGTGTCATCATTTTTTCTATAGAACCCCATGAACACCACTTCTTGTCTTTTTCTATGCTCATACAACCCCACACATTAACCCCATACTTTCGATGACTTTTTTTAGTCTAGTGTCATCCATTTTTCCTACAAAACCCCATGAACACCACTTCTTGTCTTTTCCTATGCTCATACAACCCCACACATTAACCCCCTACTTTCGATGACTTTTTTTAGTCTAGTGTCATCATTTTTCCTACAAAACCCCATGAACACCACTTCTTGTCTTTTCCTATGCTCATACAACCCCACACATTAACCCCCTACTTTCGATTACTTTTTTTAGTCTAGTGTCATCATTTTTCCTACAAAACCCCATGAACACCACTTCTTGTCTTTTCCTATGCTCATACAACCCCACACATTAACCCCCTACGTTGGGTGGCTTTTTTGGCCTTGTGTCATCATTTTTTCTATAGAACCCCATGAACACCACTTCTTGTCTTTTTCTATGATAATACAACCCCACACATTAACCCCCTACTTTGGGTGGCTTTTTTGGCCTTGTGTCATCATTTTTTCTATAGAACCCCATGAACACCACTTCTTGTCTTTTTCTATGCTCATACAACCCCACACATTAACCCCCTACTTTCGATGACTTTTTTTAATCTAGTGTCATCATTTTTCCTACAAAACCCCATGAACACCACTTCTTGTCTTTTCCTATGCTCATACAACCCCACACATTAACCCCCTACTTTCGATGACTTTTTTTAGTCTAGTGTCATCATTTTTCCTACAAAACCCCATGAACACCACTTCTTGTCTTTTCCTATGCTCATACAACCCCACACATTAACCCCCTACTTTGGGTGGCTTTTTTGGCCTTGTGTCATCATTTTTTCTATAGAACCCCATGAACACCACTTCTTGTCTTTTTCTATGCTCATACAACCCCACACATTAACCCCCTACTTTGGGTGGCTTTTTTGGCCTTGTGTCATCATTTTTTCTATAGAACCCCATGAACACCACTTCTTGTCTTTTTCTATGCTCATACAACCCCACACATTAACCCCCTACTTTCGATGACTTTTTTTAGTCTAGTGTCATCATTTTTCCTACAAAACCCCATGAACACCACTTCTTGTCTTTTCCTATGCTCATACAACCCCACACATTAACCCCCTACTTTCGATGACTTTTTTTAGTCTAGTGTCATCATTTTTCCTACAAAACCCCATGAACACCACTTCTTGTCTTTTCCTATGCTCATACAACCCCACACATTAACCCCCTACTTTCGATGACTTTTTTTCAGTCTAGTGTCATCATTTTTCCTACAAAACCCCATGAACACCACTTCTTGTCTTTTCCTATGCTCATACAACCCCACACATTAACCCCCTACTTTGGGTGGCTTTTTTGGCCTTGTGTCATCATTTTTTCTATAGAACCCCATGAACACCACTTCTTGTCTTTTTCTATGCTCATACAACCCCACACATTAACCCCCTACTTTGGGTGGCTTTTTTGGCCTTGTGTCATCATTTTTTCTATAGAACCCCATGAACACCACTTCTTGTCTTTTTCTATGCTCATACAACCCCACACATTAACCCCATACTTTCGATGACTTTTTTAGTCTAGTGTCATCATTTTTCCTACAAAACCCCATGAACACCACTTCTTGTCTTTTCCTATGCTCATACAACCCCACACATTAACCCCTACTTTCGATGACTTTTTTTAGTCTAGTGTCATCATTTTTTCTATAGAACCCATGAACACCACTTCTTGTCTTTTTCTATGCTCATACAACCCCACCCCGTAACCCCCTACTTTCGATGACTTTTTTTTTAATCTGGTGTCATCATTTTTCCTACAAAACCCCATGAACACCACTTCTTGTCTTTTCCTATGCTCATACAACCCCACACATTAACCCCCTACTTTCGATGACTTTTTTTAGTCTAGTGTCATCATTTTTCCTACACAAAACCCCATGAACACCACTTCTTGTCTTTTCCTATGCTCATACAACCCCACACATTAACCCCCTACTTTGGGTGGCTTTTTTTGGCCTTGGCCATCATCATTTTTTCTATAGAACCCCATGAACACCACTTCTTGTCTTTTTCTATGCTCATACAACCCACATTAACCTCCTACTTTGGGTGGCACACAGCCTTGTGTCATCATTTTTTCTATAGAACCCCATGAACACCACTTTAACATGCTTTCTATGCTCATACAACCCCACACATTAACCCCCTACTTTCGATGACTTTTTAGTCTAGGTGTCATCATTTTTCCTACAAAACCCCATGAACACCACTTCTTGTCTTTTCCTATGCTCATACAACCCCACCCATTAACCCCCTACTTTAGAGTGACTTTTTTAGTCTAGTGTCATCATTTTTTCTACAAACCCCATGAACACCACTTCTTGTCTTTTCCTATGCTCATACAACCCCACATTAACCCCCTACTTTCGATGACTTTTTTTAGTCTAGTGTCATCATTTTTTCCTACAAACCCCATGAACACCACTTCTTGTCTTTTCCTATGCTCATACAACCCCACACATTAACCCCCTACTTTGGGTGGCTTTTTTGGCCTTGTGTCATCATTTTTTCTATAGAGACCCCATGAACACCACTTCTTGTCTTTTTCTATGCTCATACAACCCCACATTAACCCCCTACTTTGGGTGGCTTTTTTGGCCTTGTGTCATCATTTTTTTCTATAGAACCCCATGAACACCACTTCTTGTCTTTTTCTATGCTCATACAACCCCACATTAACCCCCTACTTTCGATGACTTTTTTAGTCTGATGTCATCATTTTTCCTACAAAACCCATGAACACCACTTCTTGTCTTTTCCTATGCTCATACAACCCCACACATTAACCCCTAGGTATTTTTTTAGTCTAGTGTCATCATTTTTCTACAAACCCCATGAACACCACTTCTTGTCTTTTCCCTATGCTCATACAACCCCACATTAACCCCCTACTTTACGATGACTTTTTGGTCTAGTGTCATCATTTTTTCCTACAAAACCCCATGAACACTACCACTTCTTGTCTTTTCCTATGCTCATACAACCCACACATTAACCCCTACTTTCGATGACTTTTTTTAGTCTAGTGTCATCATTTTCCTACAAAACCCCATGAACACCACTTCTTGTCTTTTCCTATGCTTCATACAACCCCACACATTAACCCCCTACTTTCGATGACTTTTTTTAGTCTAGTGTCATCAGTTTTCCTACAAAACCCATGAACACCACTTCTTGTCTTTTCCTATGCTCAGCACAACCCACACAGCTAACCCCTACTTTCGATGACTTTTTTTAGTCTAGTGTCATCATTTTTCCTACAAAGCCCCATGAACACCACTTCTTGTCTTTTCCTATGCTCATACAACCCCACATTAACCCCCTACTTTGGGTGGCTTTTTTGGCCTTGTGTCATCATTTTCTATAGAACCCCATGAACACCACTTCTTGTCTTTTCTATGCTCATACAACCCCACATTAACCCCTACTTTGGGTGGCTTTTTTGGCCTTGTGTCATCATTTTTTCTATAGAACCCCATGAACACCACTTCTTGTCTTTTTCTATGCTCATACAACCCACACATTAACCCCCTACTTTCGATGACTTTTTTAGTCTAGTGTCATCATTTTCCTACAAAAACCCCATGAACACCCTTCCTTGTCTTTCCCTATGCTCATACAACCCCACATTAACCCCCTACTTTCGATGACTTTTTTTAGTCTAGTGTCATCATTTTTCCTACAAAACCCCATGAACACCACTTCTTGTCTTTTCCTATGCTCATACAACCCCACACATTAACCCCCTACTTTGGGTGGCTTTTTTGGCCTTGTGTCATCATTTTTTCTATAGAACCCCATGAACACCACTTCTTGTCTTTTTCTATGCTCATACAACCCCACACATTAACGCCCTACTTTGGGTGGCTTTTTTGGCCTTGTGTCATCATTTTTTCTATAGAACCCCATGAACACCACTTCTTGTCTTTTTCTATGCTCATACAACCCCACACATTAACCCCCTACTTTCGATGACTTTTTTTAGTCTAGTGTCATCATTTTTCCTACAAAACCCCATGAACACCACTTCTTGTCTTTTCCTATGCTCATACAACCCCACACATTAACCCCCTACTTTCGATGACTTTTTTTAGTCTAGTGTCATCATTTTTCCTACAAAACTCCATGAACACCACTTCTTGTCTTTTCCTATGCTCATACAACCCCACACATTAACCCCCTACTTTCGATGACTTTTTTTAGTCTAGTGTCATCATTTTTCCTACAAAACCCCATGAACACCACTTCTTGTCTTTTCCTATGCTCATACAACCCCACACATTAACCCCCTACTTTCGATGACTTTTTTTAGTCGAGTGTCATCATTTTTCCTACAAAACCCCATGAACACCACTTCTTGTCTTTTCCTATGCTCATACAACCCCACACATTAACCCCCTACTTTCGATGACTTTTTTTAGTCTAGTGTCATCATTTTTCCTACAAAACCCCATGAACACCACTTCTTGTCTTTTCCTATGCTCATACAACCCCACACATTAACCCCCTACTTTCGATGACTTTTTTTAGTCTAGTGTCATCATCTTTCCTACAAAACCCCATGAACACCACTTCTTGTCTTTCTATGCTCATACAACCCCACACATTAACCCTCACTTTGGGTGGCTTGCAGCCTTGTGTCTCATTTTTCTATAGAACCCCATGAACACCACTTCTTGTCTTTCTATCGCCTGGCCCCACACATTAACCTCTCTTTGGGTGGCTTTTTTGGCCCTTGTGTCATCATTTTCTATAGAACCCCATGAACACCACTTCTTGTCTTTTCTATGCTCGCCACAACCCCACACATTAACTACTTTCGATGACTTTTAGTCTAGTGTCATCATTTTTCTGAGCCCCCATAGACTTTTACTTGTCTTTTCTATGCTCATACAACCCCACACATTAACCCCCTACTTTCGATGACTTTTTTAGTCTAGTGTCATCATTTTTCCTACAAACTATGAACACACTTCTTGTCTTTTCCTTAACCTTTGCTTCTGTGCCCTACTTTCGATGACTTTTAGTCTAGTGTCATCATTTTCCTACAAAACCCATGAACACCACTTCTTGTCTTTTCTGCTGCTCATACAACCCCTACATTAACCCCCTACTTTGGGTGGCTTTTTTGGCCTTGTGTCATCATTTTTTCTATAGAACCCCATGAACACCACTTCTTGTCTTTTTCTATGCTCATACAACCCCACATTAACCCCCTACTTTGGGTGTGCAGCCTTGTGTGTGTTTTTCTATAAGTTACCTTGAACACCACTTCTTGTCTTTCTATGCTCATACAACCCACATTAACCCCTACTTTCGATGACTTTTAGTCTAGTGTCATCATTTTTCCTACATAAAACCCCATGAACACCACTTCTTTGTCTTTCCTATGCTCCCTTACAACCCTACATTAACCCCCTACTTTCGATGACTTTTTTTAGTCTAGTGTCATCATTTTCCTACAAACCCATGAACACCCTTCTTGCTCTTTTCCTACTCATACAACCCCACACATTAACCCCCTGCTTTCGATGACTTTTTATTCCTAGTGTCTGTTTACCTACAAAACCCCATGAACACCACTTCTTGTCTTTTCCTATGCTCATACAACCCCACACATTGTACTACTTTACGATGACTTTTTTTAGTCTGGTGTCATCATTTTCCCTACAAAACCCCACCAGAACACCACTTCTTGTCTTTTTCTACCTCCTAGCCCACGTAACCCCCTACTTTCGATGACTTTTTAGTCTAGTGTCATCAGTTTTCCTACAAACCCATAGACACCACTTCTTGTCTTTTCCTATGCTCATACAACCCGTAACTACTTTCGATGACTTTTTTTAGTGTAGTGTCATCATTTTTCCTACAAAACCCATGAACACCACTTCTTGTCTTTCCTATACTCATACAACCCACTACATTAACCCCTACTTTGCAGGTGGCTTTTTTGGCCTTGTCATCATCATTTTCTATAGAACCCCATGAACACCACTTCTTGTCTTTTCATGCTCATACAACCCCACATTAACCCCCTACTGCTGGGTGGCTTTTGTACTTGTGTATCCATTTTTTTCTATAGATTACTTGTTTCTACTTCTTGTCTTTTTCTATGCTCCTTACAACCCCACATTAACCCTACTTTCGATGACTTTTTTTAGTCCTGGTGTCATCATTTTTTCCCTCTAAACCCATAAGTGCCACTTCTTGTCTTTCCCTATGCTCATATAACCCCACACATTAACCCCCTACTTTACGATGACTTTTTTTAGTCTAGTGTCATCATTTTCCACACAAAACCCCATGAACACACTTCTTGTCTTTTCCTATGCTCCTACAACCACACATTAACCCCCTGCTTTGGGTGGCTTTTGTGCTTGACAAATATCATTTTCTATAGAACCCCATGAACACCACTTCTTGTCTTTTTCTATGCTCATACAACCCACACATTAACGCCCTACTTTGGGTGGCTTTTTTGGCCTTGTGTCATCATTTTTTCTATAGAACCCCATGAACACCACTTCTTGTCTTTTTCTATGCTCATACAACCCCACACATTAACCCCCTACTTTCGATGACTTTTTTTAGTCTAGTGTCATCATTTTTCCTACAAAACCCCATGAACACCACTTCTTGTCTTTTCCTATGCTCATACAACCCCACACATTAACCCCCTACTTTCGATGACTTTTTTTAGTCTAGTGTCATCATTTTTCCTACAAAACTCCATGAACACCACTTCTTGTCTTTTCCTATGCTCATACAACCCCACACATTAACCCCCTACTTTCGATGACTTTTTTTAGTCTAGTGTCATCATTTTTCCTACAAAACCCCATGAACACCACTTCTTGTCTTTTCCTATGCTCATACAACCCCACACATTAACCCCCTACTTTCGATGACTTTTTTTAGTCGAGTGTCATCATTTTTCCTACAAAACCCCATGAACACCACTTCTTGTCTTTTCCTATGCTCATACAACCCCACACATTAACCCCCTACTTTCGATGACTTTTTTTAGTCTAGTGTAATCATTTTTCCTACAAAACCCCATGAACACCACTTCTTGTCTTTTCCTATGCTCATACAACCCCACACATTAACCCCCTACTTTCGATGACTTTTTTTAGTCTAGTGTCATCATCTTTCCTACAAAACCCCATGAACACCACTTCTTGTCTTTTCCTATGCTCATACAACCCCACACATTAACCCCCTACTTTGGGTGGCTTTTTTGGCCTTGTGTCATCATTTTTTCTATAGAACCCCATGAACACCACTTCTTGTCTTTTTCTATGCTCATACAACCCCACACATTAACCCCCTACTTTGGGTGGCTTTTTTGGCCTTGTGTCATCATTTTTTCTATAGAACCCCATGAACACCACTTCTTGTCTTTTTCTATGCTCATACAACCCCACACATTAACCCCCTACTTTCGATGACTTTTTTTAGTCTAGTGTCATCATTTTTCCTACAAAACCCCATGAACACCACTTCTTGTCTTTTCCTATGCTCATACAACCCCACACATTAACCCCCTACTTTCGATGACTTTTTTTAGTCTAGTGTCATCATTTTTCCTACAAAACCCCATGAACACCACTTCTTGTCTTTTCCTATGCTCATACAACCCCACACATTAACCCCCTACTTTCGATGACTTTTTTTAGTCTAGTGTCATCATTTTTCCTACAAAACCCCATGAACACCACTTCTTGTCTTTTCCTATGCTCATACAACCCCACACATTAACCCCCTACTTTCGATGACTTTTTTTAGTCTAGTGTCATCATTTTTCCTACAAAACCCCATGAACACCACTTCTTGTCTTTTCCTATGCTCATACAACCCCACACATTAACCCCCTACTTTTGATGACTTTTTTTTAGTCTAGTGTCATCATTTTTCCTACAAAACCCCATGAACACCACTTCTTGTCTTTTCCTATGCTCATACAACCCCACACATTAACCCCCTACTTTGGGTGGCTTTTTTGGCATTGTGTCATCATTTTTTCTATAGAACCCCATGAACACCACTTCTTGTCTTTTTCTATGCTCATACAACCCAACACATTAACCCTCTACTTTGGATGACTTTTTTTAGTCTAGTGTCATCATTTTTCCTACAAAACCCCATGAACACCACTTCTTGTCTTTTTCTATGCTCATACAACCCCACACATTAACCCCCTACTTTGGGTGGCTTTTTTGGCCTTGTGTCATCATTTTTTCTATAGAACCCCATGAACACCACTTCTTGTCTTTTTCTATGCTCATACAACCCCACACATTAACCCCCTACTTTGGGTGGCTTTTTTGGCCTTGTGTCATCATTTTTTCTATAGAACCCCATGAACACCACTTCTTGTCTTTTTCTATGCTCATACAACCCCACACATTAACCCCCTACTTTCGATGACTTTTTTTAGTCTAGTGTCATCATTTTTCCTACAAAACCCCATGAACACCACTTCTTGTCTTTTCCTATGCTCATACAACCCCACACATTAACCCCCTACTTTCGACGACTTTTTTTAGTCTAGTGTCATCATTTTTCCTACAAAAACCCCATGAACACCACTTTGTCTTTTCCTATGCTCATACAACCCCACACATTAACCCCTACTTTCAAGACTTTAGTCTAGTGTCATCATTTTTCCTAAACCCCATGAACACCACTTGTCTTTTCCTATGCTCATACAACCCCACACATTAACCCCCTACTTTGGGTGGCTTTTTTGGCCTTGTGTCATCATTTTTTCTATAGAACCCTATGAACACCACTTCTGTCTTTTCTATGCTCATAATAACCCCACACATTAACCCCTACTTTGGGTGGCTTTTTTGGCCTTGTGTCATCATTTTTCTATAGAACCCCAGTGAACACCACTTCTTGTCTTTTTCTATGCTCATACAACCCAACACATTAACCCTCTACTTGGATGACTTTTTTTAGTCTAGTGTCATCATTTTTCCTACAAAACCCCATGAACACCACTTCTTGTCTTTTTCTATGCTCATACAACCCCACACATTAACCCCTACTTTGGGTGGCTTTTTTGGCCTTGTGTCATCATTTTTTCTATAGAACCCCATGAACACCACTTCTTGTCTTTTTCTATGCTCATACAACCCCACACATTAACCCCTACTTTGGGTGGCTTTTTTGGCCTTGTGTCATCATTTTTTTCTATAGAACCCTGGCGAACACCACTTCTTGTCTTTTTCTATGCTCATACAACCCCACACATTAACCCCCTACTTTGGGTGGTTTTTTTGGCCTTGTGTCATCATTTTTTCTATAGAACCCCATGAACACCACTTCTTGTCTTTTTCTATGCTCATACAACCCCACACATTAACCCCCTACTTTCGATGACTTTTTTAGTCTAGTGTCATCATTTTTCCTACAAAACCCCATGAACACCACTTCTTGTCTTTTCCTATGCTCATACAACCCAACACATTAACTTCACTTTGGGTGGATTTTTTTTGGCCTTGTGTCATCATTTTTTCTATAGAACCCCATGAACACCACTTCTTGTCTTTTTCTATGCTCATACAACCCCACACATTAACCCCCTACTTTCGATGACTTTTTTTAGTCTAGTGTCATCATTTTCCTACAAAACCCCATGAACACCACTTCTTGTCTTTTCCTATGCTCATACAACCCAACACATTAACCCTTACTTTGGTGGATTTTTTGGCCTTGTGTCATCATTTTTCTATAGAACCCCATGAACACCACTTGTCTTTTTCTATGCTCATACAACCCCACACATTAACCCCCTACTTTGGGTGGTTTTTTTTGGCCTTGTGTCATCATTTTTTCTATAGAACCCCATGAACACCACTTCTTGTCTTTTTTTATGCCTATACAACCCCACACATTAACCCCCTACTTTGGTGGCTTTTTTGGCCTTGTGTCATCATTTTTTCTATAGAACCCCATGAACACCACTTCTTGTCTTTTCCTATGCTCATACAACCCCACACATTAACCCTCTACTTTGGGTGGATTTTTTGGCTCAGGTCATCATTTTTTCTATAGAACCCCATGAACACCACTTCTTGTCTTTTTCTATGTTCATACAACCCCACACATTAACCCCCTACTTTGGGTGGCTTTTTTGGCGTTGTGTCATCATTTTTTCTATAGAACCCCATGAACACCACTTCTTGTCTTTTTCTATGCTCATACAACCCAACACATTAACCCTCTACTTTGGGAGGCTTTTTTGGCCTTGTGTCATCATTTTTTCTATAGAACCCCATGAACACCACTTCTTGTCTTTTTCTATGCTCATACAACCCAACACATTAACCCTCTACTTTGGGTGGCTTTTTTGGCCTTGTGTCATCATTTTTTCTATAGAACCCCATGAACACCACTTCTTGTCTTTTCCTATGCTCGTACAACCCAACACATTAACCCCCTACTTTGGGTGGCTTTTTTGGCCTTGTGTCATCATTTTTTCTATAGAAACCCATGAACACCACTTCTTGTCTTTTTTTATGCTCATACAACCCAACACATTAACCCTCTACTTTGGGTGGCTTTTTTGGCCTTGTGTCATCAGTTTTTCTATAGAACCCCATGAACACCACTTCTTGTCTTTTTCTATGCTCATACAACCCAACACATTAACCCCCTACTTTGGGTGGCTTTTTTGGCCTTGTGTCATCATTTTTTCTATAGAACCCCATGAACACCACTTCTTGTCTTTTTCTATGCTCATACAACCCCACCCCACATTAACCCCCTACTTTGGGTGGCTTTTTTGGCCTTGTGTCATCATTTTTTCTATAGAACCCCATGAACACCACTTCTTGTCTTTTTCTATGCTCATACAACCCCACACATTAACCCCCTACTTTCGATGACTTTTTTTAGTCTAGTGTCATCATTTTTCCTACAAAACCCCATGAACACCACTTCTTGTCTTTTCCTATGCTCATACAACCCCACACATTAACCCCCTACTTTCGATGACTTTTTTTAGTCTAGTGTCATCATTTTTCCTACAAAACCCCATGAACACCACTTCTTGTCTTTTTCTATGCTCATACAACCCAACACATTAACCCTCTACTTTGGGTGGCTTTTTTGGCCTTGTGTCATCATTTTTTCTATAGAACCCCATGAACACCACTTCTTGTCTTTTTCTATGCTCATACAACCCCACACATTAACCCCCTACTTTGGGTGGCTTTTTTGGCCTTGTGTCATCATTTTTTCTATAGAAGCCCATGAACACCACTTCTTGTCTTTTTCTATGCTCATACAACCCCACACATTAACCCCCTACTTTGGGTGGCTTTTTTGGCCTTGTGTCATCATTTTTTCTATAGAACCCCATGAACACCACTTCTTGTCTTTTTCTATGCTCATACAACCCAACACATTAACCCTCTACTTTGGGTGGCTTTTTTGGCCTTGTGTCATCATTTTTTCTATAGAACCCCATGAACACCACTTCTTGTCTTTTTCTATGCTCATACAACCCAACACATTAACCCTCTACTTTGGGTGGCTTTTTTGGCCTTGTGTCATCATTTTTTCTATAGAACCCCATGAACACCACTTCTTGTCTTTTTCTATGCTCATACAACCCAACACATTAACCTTCTACTTTGGGTGGCTTTTTTGGCCTTGTGTCATCATTTTTTCTATAGAACCCCATGAACACCACTTCTTGTCTTTTTTTATGCTCATACAACCCAACACATTAACCCTCTACTTTGGGTGGCTTTTTTGGCCTTGTGTCATCATTTTTTCTATAGAACCCCATGAACACCACTTCTTGTCTTTTTCTATGCTCATACAACCCCACACATTAACCCCCTACTTTGGGTGGCTTTTTTGGCCTTGTGTCATCATTTTTTCTATAGAACCCCATGAACACCACTTCTTGTCTTTTTCTATGCTCATACAACCCCACACATTAACCCCCTACTTTGGGTGGCTTTTTTGGCCTTGTGTCATCATTTTTTCTATAGAACCCCATGAACACCACTTCTTGTCTTTTTCTATGCTCATACAACCCAACACATTAACCCTCTACTTTGGGTGGCTTTTTTGGCCTTGTGTCATCATTTTTTCTATAGAACCCCATGAACACCACTTCTTGTCTTTTTCTATGCTCATACAACCCCACACATTAACCCCCTACTTTGGGTGGCTTTTTTGGCCTTGTGTCATCATTTTTTCTATAGAACCCCATGAACACCACTTCTTGTCTTTTTCTATGCTCATACAACCCCACACATTAACCCCCTACTTTGGGTGGCTTTTTTGGCCTTGTGTCATCATTTTTTCTATAGAACCCCATGAACACCACTTCTTGTCTTTTCCTATGCTCATACAACCCAACACATTAACCCCCTACTTTGGGTGGCTTTTTTGGCCTTGTGTCATCATTTTTTCTATAGAACCCCATGAACACCACTTCTTGTCTTTTTCTATGCTCATACAACCCCACACATTAACCCCCTACTTTGGGTGGCTTTTTTGGCCTTGTGTCATCATTTATTCTATAGAACCCCATGAACACCACTTCTTGTCTTTTTCTATGCTCATACAACCCCACACATTAACCCCCTACTTTGGGTGGCTTTTTTGGCCTTGTGTCATCATTTTTTCTATAGAACCCCATGAACACCACTTCTTGTCTTTTCCTATGCTCATACAACCCAACACATTAACCCCCTACTTTGGGTGGCTTTTTTGGCCTTGTGTCATCATTTTTTCTATAGAACCCCATGAACACCACTTCTTGTCTTTTCCTATGCTCATACAATCCCACACATTAACCCCCTACTTTGGGTGGCTTTTTTGGCCTTGTGTCATCATTTTTTCTATAGAACCCCATGAACACCACTTCTTGTCTTTTTCTATGCTCATACAACCCCACACATTAACCCCCTACTTTGGGTGGCTTTTTTGGCCTTGTGTCATCATTTTTTCTATAGAACCCCATGAACACCACTTCTTGTCTTTTTCTATGCTCATACAACCCCACACATTAACCCCCTACATTGGGTGGCTTTTTTGGCCTTGTGTCATCATTTTTTCTATAGAACCCCATGAACACCACTTCTTGTCTTTTTCTATGCTCATACAACCCAACACATTAACCCCCTACTTTGGGTGGCTTTTTTGGCCTTGTGTCATCATTTTTTCTATAGAACCCCATGAACACCACTTCTTGTCTTTTTCTATGCTCATACAACCCCACACATTAACCCCCTACTTTAGGTGGCTTTTTTGGCCTTGTGTCATCATTTTTTCTATAGAACCCCATGAACACCACTTCTTGTCTTTTCCTATGCTCATACAACCCCACACATTAACCCCCTACTTTCGATGACTTTTTTTAGTCTAGTGTCATCATTTTTCCTACAAAACCCCATGAACACCACTTCTTGTCTTTTCCTATGCTCATACAACCCCACACATTAACCCCCTACTTTCGATGACTTTTTTTAGTCTAGTGTCATCATTTTTCCTACAAAACCCCATGAACACCACTTCTTGTCTTTTTCTATGCTCATACAACCCAACACATTAACCCTCTACTTTGGGTGGCTTTTTTGGCCTTGTGTCATCATTTTTTCTATAGAACCCCATGAACACCACTTCTTGTCTTTTTCTATGCTCATACAACCCCACACATTAACCCCCTACTTTGGGTGGCTTTTTTGGCCTTGTGTCATCATTTTTTCTATAGAACCCCATGAACACCACTTCTTGTCTTTTTCTATGCTCTAACCCCACCCCACATTAACCCCTACTTTGGAGGCTTTTTTCCGTCATCAATTTTTTCCCCCTATAACCCCATTTGAACACCACTTCTTGTCTTTTTCTATGGCATAACCCAACATTAACCCCCTACTTTGGGTGGCTTTTTTGGCCTTCGTGTCATCATTTTTTCTATAGAACCCCATGAACACCACTTCTTGTCTTTTTCTATGCTCATACAACCCAACACATTAACCCCCTACTTTGGGTGGCTTTTTTGGCCTCGTGTCATCATTTTTTCTATAGAACCCCATGAACACCACTTCTTGTCTTTTTCTATGCTCATACAATCCCACACATTAACCCCCTACTTTGGGTGGCTTTTTTGGCCTTGTGTCATCATTTTTTCTATAGAACCCCATGAACACCACTTCTTGTCTTTTTCTATGCTCATACAACCCCACACATTAACCCCCTACTTTGGGTGGCTTTTTTGGCCTTGTGTCATCATTTTTTCTATAGAACCCCATGAACACCACTTCTTATCTTTTTCTATGCTCATACAACCCCACACATTAACCCCCTACTTTGGGTGGCTTTTTTGGCCTTGTGTCATCATTTTTTCTATAGAACCCCATGAACACCACTTCTTGTCTTTTTCTATGCTCATACAACCCCACACATTAACCCCCTACTTTGGGTGGCTTTTTTGGCCTTGTGTCATCATTTTTTCTATAGAACCCCATGAACACCACTTCTTATCTTTTTCTATGCTCATACAACCCCAACACATTAACCCCCTACTTTGGGTGGCTTTTTTGGCCTTGTGTCATCATTTTTTCTATAGAACCCCATGAACACCACTTCTTGTCTTTTTCTATGCTCATACAACCCAACACATTAACCCCCTACTTTGGGTGGCTTTTTTGGCCTTGTGTCATCATTTTTTCTATAGAACCCCATGAACACCACTTCTTGTCTTTTTCCTATGCTCATACAACCCAACACATTAACCCTCCCCCTACTTTGGGTGGCTTTTTTGGCCTTGTGTCATCATTTTTTCTATAGAACCCCATGAACACCACTTCTTGTCTTTTTCTATGCTCATACAACCCAACACATTAACCCTCTACTTTGGGTGGCTTTTTTGGCCTTGTGTCATCATTTTTTCTATAGAACCCCATGAACACCACTTCTTGTCTTTTTCTATGCTCATACAACCCAACACATTAACCCCCTACTTTGGGTGGCTTTTTTGGCCTTGTGTCATCATTTTTTCTATAGAAACCCATGAACACCACTTCTTGTCTTTTTTTATGCTCATACAACCCAACACATTAACCCTCTACTTTGGGTGGCTTTTTTGGCCTTGTGTCATCATTTTTTCTATAGAACCCCATGAACACCACTTCTTGTCTTTTTCTATGCTCATACAACCCAACACATTAACCCCCTACTTTGGGTGGCTGATGGACCTTGTGCCATCATCTTTCCTACATAATGTATGTATGACCAGACAAAATGTGAAAGATCTAGGAAGACATTATTCAATTCGTTTCAATTAATTTGCACAAGGGTGTAACATCAATCAACTAATTAACCAATTTTTTTTTTGTATTAATCCTATGTGTATGTGTGTGTGTCACAAAAGCAAAACATTAAGCTAATAATTTTTGTCACATTCTTAAACAGCCTTGTCAGATTGAGATTTTCATAGGAGTGTCATTCATAGCAGCAAACTCATTCAAAAGTTCGTACCCTGTCAATGGTTGAAAATTGCACATTCGTAAACATCCCTGTTATATGAGTGTTTTCAAAAAAAAAATGGTAGGGTCGGTTATTATAAATTGCTTGAGGACACTAAGGAGTAGAAACCTGGGTTGTATAATAACTCATTTACAAATTATATATATATATAGCCAGTTGATTACACAACATTGGTTTCAGCCTTTTGGTATCTTCAGGCCTTTTATGACAACAGATTCTCCAGTGTTTCATTTCAAATGTAATTTTCAGAATATATGATTGAAAATTTAGAATAACTGAAGTTTTAAATTTTTAAATTTCAGTTATTCTAAACTTCTCTACTGCAGGAAAATCTTCTGCCAAGTCAGTCACAAATGAAAAGAGACATGATTGCCCAAGTGTGTATCATGTATGGCAATTAACTGACTGATTAGATTGACAAAAAGGTCTCATTTTACAGTTGAATTGATTAGATGTAACTGTAAGTTCTATGTTAAGAGTTTCTTCATTGGCACTTCTTGCCTTTGAAACTCTCTTCTGGTTTCTTGCTTCCTAGTCAACTTTATCATTCAAAAATGTAAATACAATGTCAATTGTCATCTACTGTCTTCTTGATTCCTCTTCCTTTATTGTTCTTGTTTCTTAATAATTTCCTTTTCTTATTTTTTCACACTCAATAATCCCTCATGTCAGTATCTGATATTTTTAGTCATACATTTCAATTGCTTCATAAGAAATTATGAGTAACTACAGGATTAAACATATTCAGTCATTTTGCATAGGTTGGGTCATTGCATTAGTTTTTCAACATGTCATTTGACTGCCTGTAATGTAACTGGCTTTTCTTTTTTTTTTCTATAAACTTTATCAGAGCAATTGTTCCAAGGAGCTTTCTTCCCTAGTACTTCGACTACATGAACTTAAAAATACTACTAGATTGGCAATTAGGTCTCAGCATTTTACTGTTGAAATAGCTAGATGTAACCATAAGTTTTATTCTGACAGTTTCTTTTCTTACATTTCTCGTCTAGATTGGCAATTAGGTCTCATCGCTTTACTGTTGAAATAGCTAGATGTAACTGTAAGTTTTATTCTAATATTTTTTTTCTTGCACTTCTTGCCTAGATTGGCAATTAGGTCTCATCACTTTACTGACAAAACAGCTAGATGTAACTGTAAGTTTTATTTTAACCCTCTAGGGCCATTCGTATCATATTTGATACATTATTTCCCTATAAGGAAACATTTGGTATTTCCCTATAAGGAAACATTTGGTATTCATTGACTGAGCAGTTAGTACTGCTTTCATTTGAAATTTATAAAATATTTCTCTTAAAAAATTTTTCAGGAAAATATTTCTTTCAAGGCTTGTTTTCATACTGTATCAAATATGATACGAATGGCCCTAGAGGGTTAATAGTTTTTTTTCTTGCACTTCTTGCCTAGATTGACAATTAGGTCTTACTGCTTTACTGTTGAAATAGCTAGATTGCAATTGTATGTTTTATTCCAATAGCTTTCTTTTCTCGAACTTCTCACCTGTGGAACTCTTTACTAGTTTCCCTATCACCTACAATCTTCAAAAATTTAAATGCATCATCAATTGACATTTTCTTTTTTTTTTTTTTTTTTTTTAATCATTTCACCCCGAGCAAGGCAGAAATGCCACTGATGTGCAGGGGGTTACATAAATGTAAAAAGATTAATTAGAAAAGAGTGAGGAGTACAAGCTAGTTAGAAAGGAACAATAGAAAACTGAGAAAGCAGGTGCAATGACAGATACATAGGCAGAGAGAAAGTGAAGGTTATACAGGGGAGGGGAGAGAGCTAGAGTCCAGTGGTTAGTAGATGAGTATTAACTTTGCATTTAAATTTCTGGAGGTTGTAGCCGTCGGGAAAGCAAGAATACGGGAGTGAGTTCCACAGGCGGGAAGTGCGAGAGAGGAAGCTGCAGGAGTAGAATTGTCGTCTGCATTTGGCTAACCTGACTGTGAATGGGTGGGACCCAGTTGCCAGTCTGGTTGCACGGGTAAACACCTGTTGAGGAGGCATCAGTGACTTAAGCTCATCTAAGCAGAAGCCATGAAAGTATTTATAGAAGAGACAGAGGGAGGCCACATTTCGACGATGGGAAAGTGGCTGCAGTCGAGTCGCCAGACCAGTACCTATCACATTACAGACTCTCCTTTGGAGCTTGTCAAGAACACTGAGGAGAACGGCAGGGGCACCTGACCATAAATGGCAGCAGTACTCCATGCATGGATGGATGGTTGACTTGTATATATGCAGGATGGATTCAGGTGGAAAAAACATCCTGGATCGACATAGTGACCCAATCTTCTTAGCAGTAGATTTTGCTATGGATTCAATATAGTGGTTCCATTTGAGGTCTGAGGACAGGGTAAGTCCGAGGAGGCGTAGTGTATTACTCTCCGGGAGAATCATCTGGTCCATGCTGATGGGAGGCAGAAGAGGTTGCCTGTAATGGTTGACAGACAAGAGCTTGGTCTTAGAGGAATTGAAGTTGACAAGCCACTTCTTGCCCCAGTTCACCACAGAGTGTAGATCCCACTCAAGGTCAGCAGCGAGATTATGTCTGTCCACCACGACAGGTTTCTTACTGGAGCGGGAGTATATTGTAGTGTCATCTGCGTAGATGCCTACTTGGGACTTGATCTCATCTGGGAGGTCGTTGATGAAAATAAGGAAGAGCGTCGGGCCCAGGATAGAGCCCTGTGGGACACCAGCATTCGTGCTGTAGGATGAAGAGGCACACCCATTCAGAACGACCTTCATTTTGCGGTTATTTAAGAAAGATTGGATTAGGTCAAGCAGGCAACCGGTAATACCATAACCGCGTAGTTTGCATAGGAGGCCAGGGTGCCAAACCCTGCTGAAAGCCTTGGAGATATCCAGAGCAACCGCGCGAGCCTCGTCAGACTCATCAAGGGCCTGTAGCATGTACTCCGTTACAGTTGTTAGCAGGTCGACTGTGGACCTGTCAAAGCGGAATCCATATTGCCTGTCGGAGAACAGTTTGCGGGCGGTGAGCCTTGCTGAACTCTGTTCTTTTATTGTCCTTTCTTCTCACTAACATTTTCTAATTTCTTTTCACCCTCAGTAACCCCTTGCATTTTAGTACCCTTTCTTTGTTATATAAGAAGAGCTGATTATCTGTCCATCAGATATTGTCTCCATGTGACTTTGCATGCATGAGGCCTGGGTTCAAATCTCACCATGGTTGATTTGTCAAGAAAAATAAAAAAACAAAGGTCAATCACTTTTAACTGTGGATCTGATGGGAAGATATCAGCAAAGCAGAAACAAAAGACTTTTTTTTCAATTTTATATTTTATAAAATTAAAGAAATATACAAAAAACATGGTGGAGTAATGGTTAGCTGTTCAGAATGAGGTATCAGACAATTAAGTTCAAATTCCAGTCAAATTTAACACATTCACTTACATGGTAACACCCTTGAGAAAGATATGAATCCATCTTTTTCTTCCCCTCAGTTATGGGTAAAATTGCAGTACATATAGCCTTGGGTAGAAAAGAGATGGAAAATCTGAATTTAAACTAGATCACACTATCCTAAAATAATGTGTTAACATAGAGACCACTTGTGAATCCAAATTTTCACTAAATATCCTCAAATGCAATGTTAAATGGAGACTAATGTTCCATAGGGTTCGAGAGGGTCTAACCAGTTAATATAAAAACTGTTGTTTGTATGA
Source organism: Ascarosepion bandense (assembly GCA_037127315.1). Classification (NCBI taxonomy): domain Eukaryota; kingdom Metazoa; phylum Mollusca; class Cephalopoda; order Sepiida; family Sepiidae; genus Ascarosepion; species Ascarosepion bandense. The sequence continues at coordinate 598,410 of JBBBDQ010001774.1, forward strand.
TCTGGAGATGAAACAATAAGCCTGGATGCTGAGTTTTAATCTATCCAATCAGCATTAAATCCTTGACATAAAATGGGCTTTATGAAAGCAATAATTTCCTCTTTGCCTACAGCTAATGAGAAACTAAGTCACACACGAAAGTTGTTCAGTATTTAATTTAATTTATAACATAAATACATGTAGGCAGAAAAAAAAGCAATAAGATAAAAGAGTGAGGGTCAAAAAAGCCCTGCCTGGTGAGTAGTACATGCTGGGGTAGGGGGATATACAAAAACATACGCACATATTAGAAAAATATTGAAAGCAAATGATGATTTCTCTGACTCATCTGGTCAAAGTCATTGATCCCACATCAATGATAAGTATTTATAACGACACAGAACGATAAGCGTATGACCGTGTGCATTGGTATAGAGATGTATATGGAGGTGAGGACGATCACTGGAAAGGAAGAGGAAATAGAAAGCGATTCAGGTTGGGATACAGAAGCACAGGTTTTATTAAGAGAATGCCTCTTCAATATGAGTCACTCAACCAGTCAGCCGGTTCTTTAAGGTCTTTCCATTTCAAAGATCACTGAGTTAATGTCACTGCAACATCAGTTCTACCTAATCAGTAAACATCATGATTAAGATAACATTATAGATAACAATAAATCCATCTTAATCTATCTTCCACAACTAAAAAATAATTAGATAAGCATATTCATAGTAAAAGTAGGATATATATATATATATATAATGAATTGTACATTGCAACACAAAAATTTCTGTTTCGAGATAGATTCTCATCATCAGGCAATGTTTGATGTTGGTTGTGCAGATGATTTACTAACAAAAACCTTTGGTTTGCTGTGTATGTACGTGGGAAGATACAAAATTTACATGTGTGTTTTTTTTTACTAATCAGAGCGAAGATTAATTTTGGGATTTGGCCCCAAAGAATACATACTAACCAACTTTTTCTCTGTTTTTCTTTTTTCCTCCCTCATCCTACCCTTCTCCCTTTTGCTCCTTAATGGTCAAGATGTTAACCTGCCTTTAACCTGATTTTATCATTTTCTCTTTTTTCCTCTTTCCTTCCTTTAGTTTTATTGCCTTTGATGTGATATTCTTATTTCTTACCAAGGCTGTATTTTTCACTTTTTTATCATTTTTGGTCTATCTATTTGTTGTAAGGTTTGTTTTTTTTTATAGAAAGAAACATTTTTTTAAATAAATAATTTTATGTTTGAATTTATTTTGATAGCTTGTCAGTAATTATTTTCCTTAAGCATTTGTTGGTTATATGCATGTTATTTCATTTAGATTTTACCCATTTTCTAATGTGAATAATTTGCAATGTCTACATATGACATTTATCTCATTGCGTTTATTTAATAGATTTTTATTCTTAAGTGATTCAATAATAAATAGTTCTTCATATAAACATAATGAACATGGTTCATTTAAGGACTTACATGTTTTAGCTTCTTTTAGAACTTTCCACTTTATTGTGGGTGTTTTTTTTTGTTTCTTTAGATACCAATGATATTTCGATAGGGATGTTCTATTTTCGTATTTGTTATTAAATGAAGAGGTCTGCTGGTAAATTCCCTATTTAAGAGTATTTTTAGTACTTCCTATATAAATTTTTATATTATTTGGGTTTTCCTTTGAAGATATTTTGCATTGATAGACAATTGATTCCATTAGGCACCTGTTTTCTAACAGGCAGTTTATAGGGTTTTTACAATTACATTTTTTCTTGTCTAAATTGTTATTTTCTGTTATCTGGTTGTTTTTATTAATTTTGCTAAAGTTTTTTCAAATATTATTATTGTGATTTTTTATGATTTTTTCTAGATTGTTCATACAGCTGTAACTTAATAGTGTTTTTATTAAAGATCTTACTTAGTGGATTTTTTTCCAAAAAGTGTTTCCTATATATATATATATATATATATAAGTTATAGTTTAGAACATGTACAAATTATAATTTACTACAAAAGTGTACATTTTGTTTCAACATCAAAAATCAATGTCTTATCAGGTTGGAGTACCATCATTATTAACTACCTGATGAGACATTGTTTTTCGATGTTAAAACAAAATGTACACTTTTGTAGGAAATTATAATTTGTACATGTTCTAAACTATAACTTAATAAATAAATAATTTATAGATAAATACTCATAGCTCTATTTCTATATTAAGCACTGTTTTAAATTAATGTTTTGTACATTGTTAATACTTTCTTCGTTCTTTATTCACTTGTACAAGAAAATATTAACAACATTCAAAACATTAATTTAAAACAGTGCTCAATATAGAAATAGAGCAATGAATATTTATTATAAGTTATAAACTCAACCGATTTGGTGTCAGTCGGAGTCGCTACCCACTAAGGCACAGGCGCATGGAATCAGAGAAGAGAAATTTGAACATGTCATTTATTAGCAGTGTATACACACATACCAGTCACTGAAAGAACTCAATTCATTTCTGAAGAGTAATGCATATATCACAGAAGTGGAAACTTTTTAAAAGTTTCTTCTCTAGAGAGTTCAATCATAATGAGAGCATTATATATATATATATATATATATATATATATATATATATATATATATATATAAGCACAAAGAGTTTATCACTTTGACTGAGCAGGTCCATATCAAGTTTGAAGTTTCATCAGGGCACTGTTGAGGTGTTTTTACGTGTCAGGGCTGGTTTGCCCTGGCAAGTGAGAAAAGTAAATCATTTACAGCAAACTAGCCCTGACAAGTGAGAATATATTTGTACTTATCACCGTTCCATCCCATCATTGAGCACTTTACAAAATCAACAACTTTGGCACTAAATATTATCACAGCTCAACACTATATATATATATATATATATATATATATATATATGAATAAAAAGAGGCGAGGAAAAACTGTACTTAGCCGACACATTTCATCCCCTAAAGAACTTTTATCAAAGTATTTCTGAGTTGAATAAATGGATCAGAATCTAACAAAATAATAGAATAAAGAAAAACAACAAACAGGAAATGTATCTAATGTTTCATTTTTATTAAAGCTTTTTCAGAGACCAAGAGAATAATGAAAAAAACCCAAAGAGACAGTATAGCGGTATGTTGTGATTTGAGGGTTAGTCCAACATATATCCAGACACACATGTGTTTCTACATAAACACACACATATTTTAGACACTTTACCGCCCAAAATATTCCTAACACATGCATTAAAAATTGTCCATTGTTTCAATATACATGACAAGTGTATTAATACGCATACACAAACATATATATTACCTTATGTTACCACCCAACATACACCTAAACAGACAAATGTTTCCATATAAACATACATATACACTATTATACACTTTAACATCCAAAATATTCCAAGCCCATACATTCAAAAATAAAAAATAATTATCTATTGCTTTAATATCTAACTAACAAGTCAGTCGGTTAAGTGCCATACATGATACACACTTTGGGCGATCATATCTTGAAAGAGACATGACTGACTAGGCAGAAGATTATCCCGCAGTAGGTAACCATTGCTTTCTGTGGTAGACCAGTTGCCAGCCAAGGCTATGGAACCCAATCTGTCCTGTTATTTAATCTATAACTGGAGGAAAGAGACAGAAAAATACTTTTCCCAAAAGTATTTGTACGTAAGTGAATGCAAGGGATTCAACTGGAATTCGAACTCAGCTCCCCGATTTGTTGTTCCAAGATGATATCCACTGCACCACAATGCACAACCAACAAGTATTAACCCCAGATCAAAATATAACAGCATCCTGTCTCTGTTCTTTTTTTCATTTTTCTCTCAGTCTCCTTGGCCTCACTCTCTCAACTGACCTCAAATAAAACGATGAGATCAAATTTATAGCTACATCTACTGCTAGGAAGGTTGAGTCACTGTGCCGGAGAAGTATTTCTCATCAGAATCCATTTCGCACATATAAATCTACCATTTATCTGTACATTACATACTGTTGCCATATCTGGTCGGGGGTTCCTGCTGTTCATCTTGAGGTTCTTGACAAAATCCCCCCAAAAAATCTGCAATATAATCGATCCTGACATGGCAGCCTACCTCCAGGCACTTTTTCACTGACATGATGTAGCTTCCATCTGTCTTTTCTACAAGTATTTTCATGGCTACTGCTCTGATGAGCTTTTTCTCATGATTCCCCGACCACATCTATTAGTGCATGCTACTTGGTTGGCTTCAAGGTCTCTTTTTACCATTGAAATACTTAAATGTAACCGCCTCTTCTATTCTAATAGTTTCTATTCTCACACTTCCTGTTTGTAGAACTCCCTTCCATTTGCTTGCTTTCCTGATAGCTACAATTTCCAAAAGTTTAAAATCAATGTCAATTGCCGTCTTCTATCTCATTAATTATTTTCTTTCTCTTATCCTTTCTTTGACATCCACTGTATCTTGTTTCTTTCTTCTTTTCTTTCACTGTAAGGTCCTGGGCATGATGGTAAACTGCATCCGGCAGCAAGGCCTCTGATTAGGAGGTTGTGAAGAGTATGGAATCACTACTTAATTGCTGTTGTTACCAGATCTACCCTGACCTGGAGTGGTAGCACTTGTTAGGGTCCCAGCTATGGGTAAATAGTTAACCCCTAAACTGAGGTCAAAACACTATGAAAGTATAAAAATAGACTTTTATAAAAATATATTCATAAAAATAGACTTTTATAGAAATATATACATTTTTGAAGGAATAATATTACAAACAGTCCATTTTTGAAGGAAAAAAAATTATTACCAGCAATACATTTTCGAATACAAAACCAGAAGACATCTTCAGTTTTCTAAAATAAAAAAAATTTCATAAAAATCTGACTAAATCAACTTTCTCACTATAACTAATCATTAAAAAGAAACCCCATCTTTTTGGCATTAAATAACCCACAGAGGTTGATATACCGTTAAACAAAATTCAAATTCAAATTCTTTCCCTGTAACCCTTGCAAGTGAATTTGAAAGTAATTGTTCTAAAAGTCACTTATAAACTCAACAATAAAAGCAATTTTCCTTTCCTGGATGATTTATTAGATCCTAAAAATGATGATTTTATCATTTCAATAAAAAAAACGAAAAACAAAACACTAAAATAAGACCTACAGAATGTAAAGCAAAGATAAATTAGAAACCCTTAAAGAAACATTTGAAAGTAACTCAGTTACCTATTCTCATATAATCATTGAAGTTAAGCAAAGTCATTACCTACATGGGTCACTGCCTGGGAATGCCAGGTACTGTAATTTTGGACATGTGGCTGGTGCAATGGATGACAGCTCAGATTTGGAAATCAGGGAGCTGAGTTATAATTTCAGTTTGATTTGTTATGTTCACTTATATGCAAATAACCTTGAAAAATGTATGTATCCACCTCTTTTTCCTCCTCTCAGCTATGGGTTAATTAGTAGAATATATACCAATAAAAATCATTATTCTTTTTTAAATCTTTACAATCTATAAATATTTCTTGATTTTAAATAACCTGCAAAAGCTTGATAAGCTGTAAAAAAAATCAAGCTTAGGATTTTATTTTTATTCTGACATTATCTACTAACCACTGGACTCTAGCTCCCCCCCCCCCCACTGTATAACCTTCCCTTTCTCTCCACCTATGTATCTGTCATCGCACCTGCTTTCTCAGCTTTCTATTGTTCCTTTCTAACTAGTTTGTACTCCTCACTCTTTTCTAATTAATCTTTTTACATTTATGTAACCCCCCTGCACATCATTGGCGTTTCTGCCTTGCTCGGGGTGAAATGATTAAAAAAATATATATATATATCTTATTACTTTAAATGTTATTTTAGCAGATACTCAATAAGTGTTTGTTTTGTTTTGGTTTTTTTAAATGGAGTACATTAAATCTGTTACCTGTACACTCAAGAGACAAAGTAAATTTAAATATACAGAAGGCTATCTGCATCAAAAAACACATGTAGAAGACTGTAGCCAAAATATTGTGATAATAATAACAAAGATGAGGATCACCTTGGTTGCCATTTGTACAACGTTTTGGCCATTGTATGCTCCTGCCATCTTCAGGTGCTAAGAATTTATTAAGATCACTGAGGTATATCATTCTCATTCCTTGTGCGAAACCTCTTTTAGGAAACATGAGTTATCTCCCTCTAACCCAACTAAGTTACTTGTTCACCACTGCTGTAGTCTGGTATTGAACTCACAACTCTTTTGGGTCAAGTCACTGGAACTAACCAATGTCTATATCCACTGGGCCATGTGTCCTTAAGGACAACAACTGAATTTATAAATAACCATTTTTTACCAGAGTTCATCTTGCAATGTTTCATGTTAATGGTTTTCACTAGTTTTTTTTTATGGTAATAGTTTTCTCTTATTTTTTTACTAGAGCTCATAATGCAACTTTTGACACTTATGATTTTCTCTGGCATTCCGTATTACTGGTTCCGATATTATATTCATCTTTATACTTGGTTGGCTTAGTAGATTTTTGTAGCCTAGCATATGTGCTTATTCCATGAGTTTACGTAGTTACCAGTGGCATTCTCTACTTCACCCCATAAGGGGTGGTGATCCTCTTTCTCCCTCCATATGTGGTCAGCTACGCCTGATTTTTTTATCTCTCCATGAGTTATGGCCTTGCGATGTTCTTGTAGACTATTTCTCCTTTATATTCCTTTCTACAGCTACATTGTCAAGTAGTCTAAGACGTGCCAGATCAATTGATGGTTTCCCCTGTGCTGCTAGAAGTCGCAGGTTCAAATCCTGCTGAATGACATATTTTCTTAACAAAATTTTTTAAAAATATTCAGGCCAGTGCATATATTTAAATATACTGTTTAATTAAAAAAAAGAGTATTTACTCAAATCCAAATTAATAATAATGTTCAAACAAATAAAGTAATATATATATATATATATATATATATATATATATATATATATATATATACGTAAAAAAATCACAAGATCGCCAAAACCTACCGCGGTTTCACACAACGGCTCGTCAGGGCCCTGACGAGCCGTTGTGTGAAACCGCGGTAGGTTTTGGCGATCTTGTGATTTTTTTACGTGTCTTTGCTCTACATTGCTTCCGATTTGTTATTTCGCTTTGGTTAGTTCTGTATTGAGCACTTTTTCTTTCTTTGTGGTTGGTTCCGTTTGGGGTTTTTTTTTCTTTACTGCGGGGTATTGTATGTATTGTCTGTATTCCGCAGTTTTCTTTTTTTCTCCCCTCTTGTCCAACGCCTTACAACGACGGATAGTAACGGAATTAGATTCTGTCTGTTATTTGTTGTCCTTAAAGTTTATTTTCGTATAGTTTTAGGATTTAGATACTTACAGAGTCGGTCTTGTTATTATATTATATATATATATATATATATATATATATATATATATATATATATATGTATGTGTGTGTGCCTGTGTGTGTGTGTGAGAGAGAGAGAGGGAAAATAGAACATTGTTTGCTCTAATGTGTTCCATGGCTGAATGGTAAAGCACACTGGATCAAATGGTGATTTCCTCTAAAAAGTGGAATGCTGGTTCAGTCTCTAATATAAAACACATTTTTTTTTTTACTGGGATTTCTTGAATGTGTGGGACTGAAAGACAATAGATATAATACACAATGGGGCAGCTACTTCAAATATGAAGTTGGTTGGTTTGTTGGTTGTTATGTTTTATGGCATATCGACCTCAGCGGGTCATTTAATGCCAACTAATTTTTTTTTTATTCATTTATTGCTGATAATACCTTTTTCTTTCAACAATTTATTGTTGTTTTTTATATAAGTTTTTGTGTCTAGTAATACTTTTTTCTTTTCGAGTATCAAGATTCATTGGGATTTGTTTTTTAAAGGCAGTCCTACCCTGTTATTTTACCCATAACTGGAGGGAAGGGACAGATTAATACCTTTCCCAAAGGTACCAGTGCTTAAGTGAATGCAGGGTATTCAACTGGAATTCAAACTCAGCTCACCAATTTTTATTTCCGAGCCGATATTCACTGCACCACAACACACATCCGTCACTAAACACTTACAGCACCTGGTATTCCCAAGCTGTCACCCATCTAAGTACCGACCAGGCTCAACATTGCTTAACTTCAGTGATCAAGCGAGATCCGGTGTATTCAATGTGATATGGCCGTAAGCCTTAAATATGAAGTATCCACTATGATAGTGTTTGAAGTTACTACCCAGGTTTCACCAGATATCTTACATATACCCTGAATTCATACCGATAGAAAAAACTGAAAACCAGTTTGTTATCATTTTCTGTTAGTTAACATATTTGTTTTGTTTTTTTCTTTGAAGAAGACATTTGGCACATTAAGTTCTTGAAATTTCGGAGCAGCTCTTCATAAAACTCTCATTAGCACAATTCTTGTCTTTCATTCTGAAACGAAGATTTGAACGAAACCAATGACAGAACACAGGTGCTAACAAGAAAGTAAGAAAACAAAACAAAGTAAGGTATGAAGAGCAAATTTCTCAACTTACATCAATGATAAAAAAAAAAACAATACAAAACAGAAAATTTGGAGAGCAGACATTTTTTATCTTCTACTTTTGAAAAAAATATCATTTTTTTTAACATTGTATTGCATGCAAAATTGCTAACAAATGTAAAGTATATCACAGGATTGTTACAACATTAAGAGTTTTGGTAGTATTTTTCTTGATGGTCTGCTTGTAAAAAATAGTGAAAAATTTTTAAAATAGTCTAAATTTGATTAAAAAATTTAAATTTAAAAAAAATCTGAAAACTAATTGGAAAAAAAAAATTAAATTTTAAGTTTAAAAATTTCAGTGTCTCCTTCTCCTTATGCATATTTGTAATTTCATCAACAGAAACAACACTTTGGTCTGATGACGTCCTAAATGAGGAAAAAACATCACACAAAAATTTTTTTACTCGCTATGCCATTAATATTTCTAACATGTCCTAGTATATTTATTTATATATGTCCAGGTATATTTATTTATATATATCAATTAGTCACATATATACATATCAATTTGTAACTGCTGTATCTTAGTGACTTTATTTCTATGCTTTAAATGAAATGATTAAAATATACACGTTGTTCATTCAGCAATGAATTAGAACACTCTCAGCTATTAGGCGTGTATAATGATAATATACATGCTAAAAAGTTTGCCTCCTTCTACCGAGTGCAAGTAGCTCAGAGGTAGAATCATTGACTGACATCATTTCGGTCAGGTTTCAATCCTGGGCAAAAAGCAATCGGCTGTCTAACCATACTGTTGAGCTGTGATACAGCGAAACAGGTCTGTCTGCGGATGACTATATATATATATATATATATATATATATATATTTTTATAACTTTAATCCAAAAGGAAAAGCAGGTAGATAAATCCCAAAAACTTGATCCTAATTATTATTAATTACATTTATATTAAAACTGATCAAGGTGGAGTTCTCAATGCAATTTATATTCAAATTACGGAGCTAATTAAAAAATAAAACAAATTCTGATGTTCAAATTTGCTGAATGGCCATTTCTACAAGAAATTTATACGAGAAATTTCTCATGTCATCAGCAACAAATTTTTTATTTCAAAAAGCCAAATAACAAAATGAACAAAGATATTTTGCTGGCAGAAGTTAAAAAAAAATTTTCATCATGGAAAATTAAAGAGGTGGGATTAATAAGGGAGCAGACAGAAATCTCTTATTTTTTTATGTTTTATTAATTTTTATTAATTTTCTATTAATTTTTTAATTTAAATCTAGTTTTATATTTAAATTTAGATTGTATGTCAAATTTTCCTAAAAAGTTTTTTTTTCTATAATATTTATCCCATTTATTTAAACCAAAAACTGCTATGATTTATTTTTCAACATGATTGATAACAACTTCCCTTGTTTCTATGGAAACTGATTTTTTTTCTTTTCTTTTCTTTTCTTAGCTTAGTTCCCTGTTAACCACACCTTCCCCACTTTTACTTTCTTCCTCTTTCTTTTTATTCTTCCCTCTACTATTCCTTTTGATCAGACAAGGCTAAATTTCAACTTTTAACTCTCGACTCAGTCAAGGAGTAGGGATTTTCAAAAAATCTAAAAATAAAAAATAGACATAGATTTCTGTCTGCTTTCTTATTATTCCCACCTCTTTAATTTTCCGTGATAAAATTTTTTTTTTAACTTCCACCGGTAAAATATCTTTGTCCATTTTCTTATTTGGCTTTTGGAAATAAAAAATTCATTGCTGATGACACGAGAAACTTCTCGTAGACATTTCTCATAGAAATGGCCATTCAGCGAATTTGAACATAGGAATTTGTTCTATTTTATATATATATATATATATATATATATATATATATATATATATATATATACACTTCTGTGATGAGATAGTATTTACATGAAATACATTGTTTAGACAGTTGTTCTCATCTTTATTGGCATATTCACAATATGAATATATTCATATTCATTTGCTTTTTTTGGCCATTGTACACTCCAACCTTCGTCAGGTGATTGTAATTCAGACTGATCTCTTTATTTTGATCAAGGACACATAGTTCAGGAGATAAAGCATTGGTTAGATCCAGTGACTTGACCCAAAAGAGTTGTAAGTTCAATACATGGCTACAGCAGTGGTGAACAAATAACATCGAGAGCTGACTTAAAGTAAGATAACTGCATGACATGTGGAAGTGGCATGGCACATGGAATGAGAATGATATACCCCAGTGATCAAAATAAAGGTTTTAGTTCAAACTTCCAAGCATCTGAAGAAAGAGTCTACATCAGCCAAAACGTTGTAAATATGGGAATAAAGATGAGGACAACAGTCCAAACAATGTAAAAATTACACACACACACACACACACACATATATATATATATATATATAATGCCCATAGCCCAGAGGTAGAATCGCCAACTGAATCGGGTTTCAATCCTGAGTTAAAAAGCAATCAGAGTCTAACCATACTGATGAGCTGTGATACAGCGAAACAGATCTGTCTGCGGATGACAATATGTATATATATATATATATATATATATATATATAAATGAATAAGGAACGAAGAAAATAACTGCAACAGTCAAAACATTAATTTAAAACAATGCTCAATATGAAAATAGACCAATGAATATTTATTATAAATTATACTTTATTTTGTACATGTGCTAAAGTATTATATATATATATCTACATATAGTCATCTGCAGGCATATCTGTTTTGCTGTGTCACAGCTCATCAGTATGGTTAGACATCCAATCGTTTTTACCCAGGATTGAAACTCGACCGAATTTGCGTCAGTCAGTGATTCTACCTGTTTATCTGCATTTTCAGAGTGAAACATCTTTCTAAAAGTTAATAAACTTTAAAGGGCATAAATACTAGACTGTTTGATGAAAATCATTCGGGTCAAAATTGCAATATGAGCTTTGGTAAAAAATACTAGAGAAAACCATCAACATCAGAAATACTAGAAAAAATCATTAACATCAAAAAATTGCAATATGAACTTTGGTAAAAAAAAAGGTTACTGGACATTATAAGTCCCAAAAATTCAGTTGTTGTTGTCCTTAAGGACACATAGCCCAGAGGATATAGACATTGGTTAGTTCCTGTGACTTGACCCAAAGAGTTGTGAGTTCAATACCAGGCTACAAGTGAACAAGTAACTTACAGGCTTAGAGGGAGATAACACATGACTTCCAGAAAAGGCACTAGGTAAGGAATGGAGTTCATATACTCCAGTATTTCAAAATTTCTAGCACCTGAAGAAGGCTGGAGCGTACAACATACAAATGGCAACAAAGATGAGGACAATAGTCTGAATAATGTAAATACTACCTCATCTCAAAAATATAGATGAATGAAATTTTATGTAGACTCTTTCACAAAATCTAATGTTGAGTCAAATTAGAGAATATGGATGTTAGTTGAAATGAAAAATTTTTTTAAGTGTAAAAAAAACATATCAACATATGTTTGTTGTATCATATGCATTCATTTTTATGCTGATATTCACTCTATTACCTGACAATTGTTGTCATCAACAAGATATTTGTACCTGCAATTGTTAAGGGATTTGAATGTTGATGTTTTTTCTCCTGTTAATTTTTCATGCTTAGATGTCTCTCCAGATGGAGACACTAACTTCTTCAACATCAAAGCAGGGGTCCTTCATGGTGACACACTTGTGTCTTTTCTTTTGACTACGTATTGAGAACTTCTCTTGAGAAACATCATCATTTAGGTTTACTTCATCACCAAGACACTTGAATCAACATCCTGCATAAAAAGCTGATCTAAATCTAAATCTAATCTAATCAAAATGTATCTATCTAATCTAAACTTATTTATAAATGGAACTGTGTCTGTGTGTGTCTGTTACCTATAGACTCCAAAACGGCTGAACCGATTTTCTTGAAAATTTACACAGTTGTACTATAAGCATCTGCGAGTTTTCTTAGCTAGGTTTTGTGTTGAGGTACCCCCGATAAATATCAAAAATTGATAATAAAAAAAAATCGGGTTATAGGAGGAGTGGTCCAATTTTAATCAAATTTGATACAATGATAGACAAAGACATAAGAAACGATATTCAGAAGTTTCAAGGTTGCAGTTTTTACAATAGTGCAGAAAATCGATAATATATATATATATATATATATAAAAGGCAAGATGTTTGTGTGTGTGTCTGTTTTCCTGCCTGTATGTCTGTATTTTTTTCAGCCCTTTTATTATTTTTTTGCATTGGGTTTGGCTCTAAGTAGGTATAATTGTAGTTCTTAGTCTCAGCCATGATACCATTTATTCAGAGGACTTATTTAGCCTTCAAAATTCAGTTTACGACGAAAGAAACTTATTTGATATTGATACCAGGAAATCAAAATTTGACTTGCATCTATTCATTTTTCTTTCAGTCTACGGTTTTGTTTTAGCTGGAAGCAACTATTGGTTTTTAGTCTTTCATGCCAACGTCCAAAGAGCCTGAGCTCCAGAACCATGGATTAGTTTTAAAGTTTTCATTACACCCAAGCAATGCCGGGCTATGCTGCTAGTTGACTATATAGATGACCTAGCTATCACTGTAGACAACATTATTAATACCACAGCTCTCTTACATCATCTAGAAATGCTGCTAACAATGTTCAATGCTATATCAATGTCTCTAAAACTGAATACATAGGCTTCAACTAGCAAGTCAGTTAAGTGCCATATATGATACGTGCTTGGGTGATAATTTCATAAAAGACACATGCTGTTACTTTCTGCAGTAGACTGGTTGCTAACCAAGGCTATAGAACCCAATCTGTCCTATTATTTAACCCATAGCTAGAGGGATAAGTGACAAATTAATACCTCTCCCAAGGGTATTTGCGAGTAAGTGAATGCAACAAATTCTCATTCCTAGCTAATATCCACTACACCACAACTGTCTCAGGTGAATCAATAAAATCTGTTGAATTTTTTATATACATAAGAAGTGAAATAAATTCTACTGAAAAGAATTTGAAAATTTGCATAGCTAAAACTTGAATAAAATGGATGTAACCTCAAAATCCGATCTGCCAGATAACCTCAATTTGAGATTCTTTCATGTCACTGTAGTCAGTCAGTTAGTTAAGTGCCATACGTGAAACACGCTTGGGCGATCATGTCTCAAAAGAGACATCACTGACTGGGCAAAAGATTATCCCGCAGTAGGTTGCCATTGCTTTCTGTGGTAGACTGGTTGCCAGCCAAGGCTATAGAACGCAATCTGTCCTGTTATTTAACCAAAAGCTGGAGGGAGAAGTGACGGATTAATACCTTTCCCAAGGGTATTTGCGCGTAAGTGAATGCAATGAATTCAACTGAAATTCGAACTCGGCTCCCCGATTTCTCGTTCCGAGCCAATATCCACTGCACCACAACGCACATTCTCATGTCACTGTAGAGGTGGTGTTAATGTATGGTGCCACTGCCTAGACATTAACTAAAACCTTACAGTCTAAGCTTCATCTCAGCAGTATTCTGATGCTGAGAGCTATACGTAATATCTCTTGGAGATAACATCCAACTAAACCATAGGTCTATGCACCCGTCACTAATATTTTTACAATCTTGCAGGACACTGCATGTGAGCAAAATATAAACTCATGAGTGATCCACTGCATTTTTCCCCTATAAACAGAATTGAAGTCTTTAGAGAAATCTACGCAAGCGTAAGTTACTAGGACTCTGTTGGCAAGCAAAACAAGAACTTGTGAGTGATCTACTGCTCTGGACACCATACCACTGGAGAATGGGTTGATTGCCCAGCCACCACCTTCATTGACCAGCTTTGTTATGACACACAATGCTACCCTAATAACCTTTCAATGCTTATGCAGGACCTTGATGGTTGGGGATATAGACTTATGCATGTCTGAGCTAACTCAACCAAAAAAGAAAAAAAATGAAAAAATATTTCTGCTTGGCTGTGCTGATCCATTTTCAGAATAAGAAAATGGCCTTTTATAGGAAATAAAGGATTATAACTCCAGATTCTTTTAACATGGAATAAAAGGACTATTTAATGCTTTCACTAATATATTATTATAGCATTTCTGCCTGACGTGCATGTTATGATCCACAAAGGTGGTATAAAAGCCAAAAGTCAGTGTCAATGTATGGAGCCACTGCCTTGACATAAATGAAAACCATATTTATTATTTACTAAAACCTTACAGTCTAAGCTTGATGGAAGCTGCATTAGATGCTGAGAGCTATATGTAACATCTCTTGGAGACAATATCCAACTAAATGATAGGTCTATGGACCCATCACTAATATTTTTACAATCTTATGCAAATGTAGAATGCGCTTTGCTGAACACTGATGGCAAGTAAAACAAGAACTGATCTACAAGAGTGATCTACTACTCTGGACACCTAGCCATGGCGCCAGATGAGTTGGTTGCCCAGCAACCACCTACATTGACCAGAATGCCTCCCTAATGATCTTCCAACTCTGATGGTTAGTGTGATACACTCATGACTGTCCGAGCTAATTTGGCCGAATAAAAAAAATCTTTTGAGGTAATTTCTTTGCCTGTTTTTTAATCCAAAAGAAATTTTAAGAATAACCTAATGCCCCAAACTGGTAAAGTGATAACAAAACACAAGAGTTGATTTTCTAAACACGGCTTAGATGTGG